>JAGKTI010024319.1:0-14430 GCA_018397915.1 Birgus latro | reverse complement strand
GTGAGTGAGGTGGAGGGGGCGAGAGGGAGGGGGAGGCCGAGGATGAGATGGAGGGATGGAGTGGAGAGGTATATGAGAGAGGGGGGTGTGAGTTGGGAGCGTGGTAGTGAAATGGCAGGGGACAGAGTGACATGGAGGCGATTTGTTTGTGGCCACCCCGTTCGGGATTGAGGCGTCTGGCAATAGATAGATAGATAGAAATCAATGATTTTTTGAGGGCACACGAACCTGATGTTATGTGCTTTGTAGAGACTAAATTGAAAGAAGATATTGATATTCATATGGGAGGTGGGAAATACAAATTATGGAGAAGAGACAGAAAAGAAAAAATGGGAGGAGGAGTGATGATAGCAGTGAAGGACAATATAAACGTAGATACTGTGGAAATGGCAGAGGGCAGGGCCAAAGCCATAAATTTGAAATTAGAAACTGGGGAGAGTGGTAAGAGAGATATGGCAGTGGTATATGTTCCCCTAAGACGAGAGCATGGAATGACGATGAATACCAGGAAATGTTGTCAGACATGGTTAGTTATCTACAGAAAGTGATCGAGAAAAGCAACAATATAATCCTAATGGGTGACTTTAATTGTCAAGAGGTGAACTGGGAGGAATGGGACTCGGGAGGCAGCGAAGATTCGTGGGGCACTAAATTGTTAAATATAGCAACGAATAATGTAATGACACAGTGGGTTAAAGAAGAGACACAATTTAGAGGTGATGACACACCAGCAAGATTAGATTTGCTACTATCCAAAGAACCTGATGTAATTGAATCATTAAATTATCTGTGTCCTATAGGAAAAAGTGATCATGTGGTCATTGAGTTCCAGATGATAATAGGGAACGTGGTGCCAAGAGATGAGCTTTATAAGCAAGGAAGATACAACTTTGGGAAAACAAACTTTGCAGAACTGAGAAAAATTTTTGAAAATGCGGACTGGAGAAAATTCAGAGAAACAAGAGAGATACAGAGGAAGTGGGATATCTTTTTAGACCTCTACAATTTGGGAGTGGAAAAATATGTGTCAAGAGTAGTGGGAAAGAAAACAGGAAAAAGGTGTGGTTTAATAGAAGGTGTATAATAGCGAAAAAAGAGAGGGACATGGCATGGAACAAATGGAGAAAGAGAGGTAATATCAGAGCAAAGGAAGAATATAAAAGAACTAGAAAAGAATATACAAGAATACGTTGAGAGGAAGAAAGGAACTTTGAAAAAGGTATAATTGACAAATGTAAGGATGAACCCAAATTGTTTTATAGATTTGTTAATGGCAAATTGAAGCAAAGGGAAGGAATCACCAAACTGAAAGTAGAAGGAGAGGTCTACAAGGATGCAGTAATGCAAGCTGAAGTAATGAACAAATGTTTCCAGTCGGTTTTCACTAAGGAAAGGGAGTTTGTGGAAGGAGAGGGAGTGATCAGAAATGTAGTGATAAAAGATATAAAAGTGGAAGTGCAGGAAGTGTATAAATTACTGGGAGCTCAATATGTAAGGAAGGCCCCAGGACCGGATGGAATCTCTAATTGGGTACTGAAGGAATGCAGAGAACAACTGGCAGATAAGATTCACAATTTAATTGTGTGCTCCTTGGAAGAGGGGAAAGTGCCTCGGGAATGGAAGAGGGCAAATGTGGTGCCAATCTATAAGGGAGGAAACAAGGAAGAACCCCTGAATTATAGACCAGTGTCCCTAACCAGCATGGTTGCGAAATTGTGTGAGAGAATCCTGAAAGATAGATGGATAAAATATCTGGAAGAGATGAATATTTTGACTGAAAGTCAGTTTGGGTTCAGAAGTGGAATGTCATGTTTCCAACTCGTTGAGCTTCTACTCAAGGGCGATTGACGTGCTACAGGAGAGAGACGGTTGGGTGGATTGTGTGTACTTAGATCTGGAGAAGGCCTTCGACAAGGTACCCCACAAGAGACTATTATGGAAATTAGAGCATACAGGAGGACTGAAGGGAAGCCTCCTGGAATGGATGACAAGACTTTTTGAGTGACAGACAAATGAGGACAGTAATAAAGGACAGGACATCTGGATGGAGGGAAGTAACAAGTGGTGTCCCACAGGGCTCGGTGTTGGCACCAGTAATGTTCTTGATTTATGTAAATGATATGGTAGATGGAGTGAACAGCTACGCAAGCCTGTTTGCTGATGATGCAAAGATCTTGAGAAAGGTAGAGGTTGAAGAGGACTGTAAAATGCTACAGAGGATCTGGATAGGATATATGATTGGAGCCGGATGTGGGAAATGAAAGTCAACGCAAAAAAATGTAAAATATTGGAAATGGGTAAAAGTACCAAGAGGCCATCACTGAATTATTTGATGGGTAATGAACCAATTAGAAAAGCGAGAGAAGAGAAAGATTTGGGAGTGCTGGTCCAGGTTTGTCACCTGAAAAGCACATAAATAAGATAGTGAGAGAGACATATAAACTCTTGACCAATATAAGAGTGGCATTTCATTACATGGATGAGGAGATGATGAAAAAATTGATAGTGGCCATGATCCGCCCCAGGTTAGAATATGCAGCAGTAGTGTGGTCCCCACACAAAAAGAAAGATATAACCATGATTGAGAGAATACAAAGAACAGCAACCAAGATGGTCCCTAGTCTGGCAGATTTGCCATACAGACAGAGGCTGGAAAGGCTGGATTTGCCTTCCTTAGAGGAAAGGAGAGAGAGGGGTGACATGATTGCAGTGTTCAGGACCATGATAGGAGTAGATAAAATTGACAGAGAAAATCTGTTTGTGTGGGATGAGAGAGCAACAAGAGGACACGGAATGAAACTAAAGAAGCCAAGCTGCTCGAAGGACATCAAGAAATATAGTTTTCCGTATAGATGTATAGACCTGTGGAATAGCCTGGACAAAGAGATTGTCCAGTCTAAAAACTTAAATGAGTTTAAGGCAAAATTTGACTTATTGAGAAACAGAGACGGGACCCCACGAGCGTAGCTCATTTCCTGTATATCACAATTAGGTAAATACAATTAGGTAAATACAGTACTGTACTTGCATCCTGTGTCTCTGCACCTTTCTCAACCATCTCTACATTCTCTGCTAGGCACTTTTTTTCTTATATTTTCCACTAACCCAGTGTGCCCTTAGATGAAAATAAGAGCACTATACAAACATCGGCAATTTCTCACCTATCAGTCTCAACACAACACGTAAATCCTTTGCTTCTACATCCACTCGCCACCTTCTTCTCCACACACCCAGTTGGGCACTTCTTCCTGCTTTCACCATCATTCATCTTGCAGGTTTTCTTGGTTTTGCATCCAATAATAAATAAGAAAACTTTAAGCTTGCCATCATCATCATCATCATCATTAGCATCATCATCATCACATCATCATCACCACCACCACCATTTTGCCTTGCCATCTTGCAGGTCTTTCTGGTTTTGCACCATGTAACATGTTTGTATGGTAAAACTACTCTACTCTTCTAAAACTCATCATCATCATCATCATGTGTATTTACCTATTTGTAGTATACAGGAATTGAGCTAAGCTTGTGTTGTCCTGTCTCCATATCTAACTTAGTTTTAAATACATGAACGTTTTTCACTTGCACCACCTCTTCGTCTAAGTCATTCCAAATACTTATGCTTCAGTTCGGGAAACAACCTTTTGAGATCATTAAGACATCTACTTTTCCTCAACTTGAAGCCATGACCTCTTGTTCTTCCATCATCCAACACAAAAAGATCCTCTCTATCCACCCTTTCCAATTCTCTTACATTTCTAAATATCGTGATCAAGTCACCTCTTTCCCTTCTCTCGCACAGTGTTGGTAACTTCAGTTTTTCCAATCTTCCCACATAGATGAGTTCTCTTAAACGTGGTATCATCCCTGCTGCCATTCGCTGAACCCTCTCTAGTTTATCAACATGCTTCTTCAAATGAGGTGACCATACCACAGCCGCATACTCTAGTCTTGGTCTTATCATGGTCACTATCAACTCCCTCAACATTTCCCCATCCATATAATTAAAAGCCACTCTCATGTTAGTCAGTAATCTATAAGTTCCTCCAATGATTTAGTTTTATGCTCTTCTGGTGACAAGTCATCCTGAATAATCACTCCCAAGTCTTTTTCATCCTTTCTTTTACTGATTATCTCATTGCCCATGTTATATGTCCAGTGCAGTCTTCTTTCACTTATTCCCATTTCAAATGCATGACACTTCTTGGCATTAAAATCCATTTTCCAAGTCTGGCTCCAGCTGTGGAGTTTGTCCAAGTCCTCTTGCAGTTCTTTACAACTATCAATACATTTAATATGTTTCGTGATTTTAGCATCATCTGCATGCTCGTGTAACTATTCAAACCCTCTGGCAAATCATTTACATATATCTGAAACATTATTGAGGCCAGGACAGAGCCCTAGGGTACTCCACTAGTCACATTTCTCCATCATGAAACCTTGTCTCTTATAACTGTTCTCATCTGCCTTCCTATCAAATAATCTCCCATCCACTTTACAGTTTTCCATGCACCCCTCCAAAGGTCTTCAACTTCCACAGTAGTCTCCCATAAGGCACCCTGTCAAATGATTTCTTGAGATCCTGATAGACACAGTCTGCCCATCCCTCTCTCTCTTGTATGACATCTATCACCCTACAGTAGAAACTTAATAGGTTAGTAACACATGTTCTTCCAACCAAACTGTCTTGGTGTTATCACTTCATTTTCTTCTAAATGCTTTACCCATCTTGTTAGTGTGTGTGTGCACGCACACACCTGCTAAGTCACGAATGGTGACGTCATCGGAAGGTTCCTGTGGTATGCAACCGGGAGCCTTGGCATTTCACGTCGGGAGGCCAGTGAGTGTGGTTTGCCTAGTTCCTACACTGGTAGCAGAGCATAGCTGGGAGAATGGCGTCGTGTTCGACCAAGTGGCCTCCAAAACTTGAAAATGATTCTACATATGAGAGCTGGAAAAAAGACATTGGCATTTGGTGCGAACTAACAGACCTAGCAACAGAAAAACAAGCCTTAGCTATTCACCTGTCATTGTCTGGAAAAGCGAGGGTGGCGTCTTCGCAGATTGAAACAGATGTTCTGCAGCAGAAGGATGGTGTTCAGACCCTGCTGAAAAAATTAGACGGTTTATTTCTCGTGGACAAAGGACGTCGACAGTTTGCAGCGTTTTATGAGCTGTACAACTTCAGAAGAGCCAGTGATATGAACATTCGGGAGTTCGTGACAGAATTTGAGCATGTTTATTTTAAATTTACAAAGCAGGACATGGAACTGCCAAATTCTGTGATGGCTTTTATGCTCTTAGCTGCATGCAAACTTTCAGACAGTGAATGGCAACTAGTGATGTCCGCAATAACTGAGGTGGCATACGAAAATATGAAATCTGCCCTGAATCGTATTTTTGCTGGTGAAATTGGCAGGCAGAACGAGACATCGGTGTCCGCCCGGGAGGTGAAAGACGAACTAGTATTTTCGAGTGACGAAACGCTTTATGCTAGAGGTACTCGACGAGGACGGAGAATGTTGCGGGGTGGTGCAATACGTGATCGATGTCGGGGTAGTGGCCGATGTTCAACCGTATCTGCTAAAATTCCCTAACGCTCATCCACCAGCAGGAGGCAGAATCCACTTGGGCCTGACGGAAAGGTATCGAGGTGTTTCGTATGTGATTCTAGATTTCACTGGGCATGTGACTGTCTGGATGCATACGAAAACGACGGCAGTCGAGAAGAGAATTCTGAAACAGTGCATCTGTCGTAATTTATGGGCTATGCGGATGATGCCGCTAGTAGAGGTAAGTCACAGACTCTAGTAGAAGAATCTAAGGGATGTGCTCTTCAAGACGCAGGGTGTTCTACAACTGTATGTAGAGTTGAATGGATCAATTGCTATCTAAGTGAGCTCACTGATTATGAACGTGATGCTGTAAGAGAAGAAGCGTCATCCTCAACGTTTACTTTTGCTGATGGTGTCACAGTTTCTTCCCTCAAACGTGTTACTCTGCCCTGCTACATTGGAAACATGTGTGCTACCATCGTGACTGATGTTGTGGACTGCAATATTCCCTTGCTGTTGAGTAGACGTTCCATGAAAAAAGCAAAAATGTTGATTAACCTTGGAACTGACCGGGTCAAAATTTGTGAAACTATCATTGATTTAAAGTCCTCATCTTCAGGCCATTACTTACTTCCAATTTCCTTATCACTAGATCGTGAATTTTGTGAAACAATCATGTTGGCATCTCGTGGGGGTGATGTAGAAAAAAACGCTTTAAAGCTTCACAGGCAATTTGGACATCCAACATCGGCAAAACTAATTAAACTGATCACACATGCGGGAATTAAAAGTTCAAAACTGGAACAGGCTGTCAAGGCTGTATCTGGTGCTTGTACAGTCTGTTGCAGATTTACGAAAACCAAGCCCCGACCCGTAGTCAGTTTGCCCATGGCGTCTAAGTTTAACGAAGCCATAGCCATGGATTTAAAAGCTTGGGGAAGGCATTATTTCGTAGTCCTTGTTGATTTGGCGACCAGGTATTGTAATGCGATAGTAATCGCGGATAAGTGTGCGCCCACCATTATCAAAGGAATATTTCGGAGCTGGATTGTTGTGTTTGGCACACCTAGAAAAATTCTTACAGACAATGGCAGTGAATTCAATAATGCGGAAATGCGAGCATTGGGAGAGGCCTTCAATATCAAGATCATGACAACGTCTGCAGAGAGTCCTTGGAGCAACGGAGTCTGTGAGTGTCAAAATGCAGTCATTGGTGACATTGTTAGGAAGATAATGGCTGATAGCCAGTGTGAATTGGATGTGGCCTTGGCATGGGCAGTATCGGCAAGAAATGCTCTCACCAACTACTCTGGCTTTTCTCCTAACCAACTTGTTTTTGGTCAAAATCCTGGTCAGCCTAATGTGTACGCAAATGATCCTCCAGCCTTGGAACCTTCATCACCATCGAAAATTGTGAGAGACAACTTGAACGCTCTTCATTTAGCTAGACAAGAGTTTATAAAGACTGAATCAGATGAACGCTTTGCTAAGGCTCTGCGGCACAACGTACGTTCCACTGACCTAAACGACATCCGGAATGGAGATGAAGTCTTCTACAAAAGAAATGACAGTCATGAGTGGCACGGTCCCGGAATTGTAATAGGCAGAGATGGGAAACAAATTCTGGTGAGACACGGAGGTGTATACGTGCGAGTGCACGTATGTCGTCTAGCGTGAGCGCCAGAGCAAGATACTACAGTTGAAAGTGATGTCAGCAGTGATGAGAAGAACAATGTTGTCCAGGAGAAGCCTAATGACGATCCTACGCAAGTGTTGAATGGCTATCCACCAGATAACGAGTCGGAAGATGGTGTGGTTTCAATCGATGAGCCTCCCACAGTTTCTGTTCTGATTAATCAGCTTCCCAAAGTTTCTGTTGGTCAACGTATAAAGGGAATACATTCAGAAAGTGGAGAGTTGGTGTCTGGAAGGATTATAAATCGGGCAGGTAAAGCCGCTGGAAAGTACAAACACTGCTATAATTTGAAGAGGGACTCTGATGGCAGCATTGATTGGATAGGTTTGGAGAAGGATCTTAGTGAATGGGAAGTGGTTGATGATGACACAGAAATGCTTGTTCTTTTCAACTCTGAGGCCGTATTATGTGCTAAGGAAAATGAAATTACAAATTGGCAGAATAATGATGTGTATGAGGAAGTAGATGATGTTGGGCAAGGTGCCATAACGGTTCGATGGGTTGTGACAGAAAAACTGAAAAATGGAAAGCCTATTGTTACGGCCCGCTTAGTCGCCAGAGGATTTGAGGAAGACACAGTGGATCTCCGAAAAGACTCGCCTACTTGTTCAAAGGAAGCAGTGCGTTTGGCACTTTCTTTGGCCTCCACCAACCAGTGGGATTGCCACACTATGGACGTGAAAGCTGCCTACCTGCAAGGTAACGACATTGATAGAGTTGTTCATTTATGTCCTCTGCCTGAATATGCAAATGGTAAGTTATGGAGACTAAAGAAAACTATTTACGGCCTTTGTGATGCTGCTAGGCATTGGTATCTGCGCGTAAAAGATCAGTTGTTGAGTCTCGGAGCTAAAGTGTCATCACTGGATTCAGTGCTGTTCTCTTGGAGCAATGGTGGCAAAGTCGAAGGCATTGTATGCATCTACGTCGACGACTTCCTTTGGGCTGTTACACATGAGTTCGAACAGCAAGTGATAAATCGGTTGAGTCAACTATTCCTCATCGGCAGTTCAGAATCAAAAGCCATCAAATACGTTGGTCTCAATGTCATCTCCAACATCGATGGCAGCATAACGCTCGACCAATTCCAGTATGTTTCATCTTTGAAACCAGTCACGCTGAGTAAACATCGTGCAGCAGTAAAATCAGCGGAGCTGTCCGAGTCTGAGAAAATGGAGTACCGAGCATTAATTGGGCAACTCAATTGGATTGCCACATACACTTCACCAGATATTGCCTTTGATGTGTGTGAGTTGAGTGTGAATGGCAACCGAGCTACCGTAGCAGATTTCCTTAGACTCAATAAGGTGATCTCAAGGGTGAAGACTGACAACATGAAGCTATACATTCCAAGAATGGGGCCAATCGAGGACTGTCATATAGAGTGCTTTTCGGATGCCTCATTTGCCAACCTTGTAGGCAATGGATCTCAGGGAAGTTTTGTGATCTTCCTATGAGATGCTAGTGAGGCAAGATGTACTATATTCTGGCAAACAAGGAAGATCAGGAGGGTCGTCAAATCTACCTTATCTGCTGAGGCGTTGGCGCTGCTTGAATGTCCTGAAACTGCTGTATATCTCTCCAACATATTGCATGAGGTTTCTGGATGTGGAAAGATCAAAATAAAGTGTTTCGTCGACAACAAGAGTCTGGTGGATGCCCTTTACTCCTGTACGAGCGTAGAAGACAGGAGATTGCGCATTGATATTGCTGTGTTGCGGGACATGTTGGAGCGGTGGGAGATTGATGAGGTATCCTGGGTGGATACATCACAACAACTGGCTGACTGTCTCACCAAGAAAGGTGCCTCAACCGAGCGGCTGCGTGCAGCAGTCAGCCGAGACTAGAAAGTTTATAATACTTCAAGAGACATCACATATCTGTATGTGGCCACAGACTGGGTCTTCATAGTAATTAAACAAAAGTGTATGGATTGGATACATAGTGTGTATCGGGTGTTGATGGTACTCACACAAAAGTCTATGTATTGGATACATAGTGTGTATCAGACGCAAATAGACCATCCAGCTTCGTCCCTGGAATCTTCCGTCAAATTAAGAAGAGAGGACGAGTGTGTTAGTGTGTGTGCGCATGCACACACCTGCTAAGTCACGAGTGATGACATCATCAGAAGGTTCCTGTGGTATGCAACCGGGAGCCTTGGCAGTTCACGTCGGGAGGCCGGTGAGTGTGGTTTACCTAGTTCCTACACATCTTTTTCTAATAATTTTCTCACAGATTTTACAAACAATACTAGTTAAGTGACATAGGTCAGAATCTAAACAAGATGGAGGAAGAGAAGAAGAGGGCAGGAGGAAGTATTTGTTACAAGGAGGGTAGAAAAGCTACAAGAGGATGGAATAAAGGCTGAATATAAAGGGGAAGTGGAGGAGCGATTGGGTAAATATAGATTGGAGCAGATGGGGGACATGGAAGGTGTGTGCAAGGTATTCACAGAAGAAATCTGTGCAGAGTGTGAGGTGCTGTGGGGTGAAGAGAAGACGAAAGGGGGTTCAGGGAACAGCATGGTGATTGAAGAGGTGAGAGAGGCTGTGGCACAAAAGAAGAAAGCATATAATGAGTGGATGAGGGACAGGGGCGATGAAGAAGCTGCGAGACGGACGAGAGAGTTATATGTAGTGAGGAGGAGAGAGGTGAAAAGATTAGTAAGAGTGAGTAAGAAGAGAGTGGATGAGGAATTTGGAAGGAATTTGAGTGCAAAGTGGAGGGAATGTAAGAAAATGTTCTGGAAGGAGGTAAAGAGAGCTAGACAGGGTGCCAACGAAGTCAGTGGGGGTGTGAAAGATAAAAATGGTAGATTACTAGTGGAGAAGGGAGAAAAAGTAAACAGATGGAGAGAACACTTTAATGAACTGTTGAACATAGAGAATGAAAGTAATGCAAGTGTAAGTGGCTGGGGAATGCCAGGGAGAAGGAGGGTTGTGAGAAGAGAGGAAGAAATCACCAGGATGGAAGTGGTGGAAGCAATGAAGAAAGTTAAAATGGGGAAAGCCCCAGGAATTGATGGAGTGTGTGGTGAAATGCTGAAGCATGGGGGAGAGATAGTAATGGAATGGATGTGGAAGGTGTGCAGATTGGCTTCGGAGGAGGGTAGAGTCCCGGAGGATTGGAAGTCAGGTATAATTATTCCTCTGTGCAAAGGAAAAGGCGAAAAAGCAGTGTGTGGTAATCATAAGGGCATTTGCTTTCTCAGTGTAATAGGAAAAGTATATGGTAGGATACTTACTGACAGTTAGGCTAATTACTGAGGAATTAGTTGGAGAAGATCAAGGAGGTTTTAGGAAGGGAAGAGGTTGTGTAGACCAGATATTCATTCTTAGATCCTTAGTGGAAAAGTTTCTAGAGAAGGGCAACAAGTTGTATGCAGCCTTCATGGATTTGGAGAAAGCATATGACAGGGTGGACAGACAAGGTTTGTGGATGGTATTAAGAATATATGGAGTGGATGGGAAGTTGTTGAAGGCAGTGAAGAGTATGTATGAAGGTGAGGCTGCAGTGCATGTGGATGGCAAACTGAGTGAATCTTTCCATTTGAAGGTTGGATTGAAACAAGGATGTGTCATGTCTCCATGGTTGTTCAATCTGTATATGGACGGGGTTATAAAAGAGATACAAGGTCGGGCCGTGGATGTTGGAGTGGCCCTAGTGAGAGAGGGCAGTGTTTGGAAACTCCCTGTACTGTTGTTTGCAGATGATACTGTGTTGTTGATCGAAGACGAAAGGGAGCTGCAAGGCTTGGTAGATGAGTTTGGGAGAGAGTGTAAGAAACGGAATCTAAAGGTGAATGTAGGGAAGAGTAAAGTGATGGTCTTTGAGAGAAGTGAAGCCAGTGAATGTACAGTGAGATTGGATGGGAAGGATATGGAGAATGTGAGTGAATTTAAGTATTTGGGCAGTGTGATGAGTAAGGATGGAAGTCTGGAGGGTGAAGTGCTTGAAAGGGTGCAGCAGGGAAGGAAGGTTGCTGGTTCGTTGAAAGCAGTGATAAGAAACAGGGAGGTGAGCATGGAAGTGAAAAAGTTGTTACATGACAGTATTGTGATACCAACTCTGACATATGGAAGAAGCTTGGACCCTGTTGGAAGGACAGAAGTCAAGAGTGAGAGCAGTGGAAATGAGTTATTTGAGAGGAGCATGTGGAGTCACATGGAGAGACAGACTAACAAATGAGGAAGTGAAGGAGCATTGCGGTGTGGTTGAGGACGTGATGGGAAGCATTAGGAGAAACACGCTGAGGTGGTTTGGGCATGTGGAGAGGATGGAGAGTGAAAGACTGATGAGGAGAGTGCATGTGAGTGAGGTGGAGGGCACGAGAGGAAGGGGGAGGCCGAGGATGAGATGGAGAGGAGAGGTATATGAGAGAGGGGGGTGTGAGTTGGGAGCGTGGTAGTGAAATGGCAGGGGACAGAGTGACATGGAGGCGATTTGTTTGTGGCCACCCCGTACAGGATTAAGGCATCTGGCAATAGATAGATAGACAGACATAGGTCTGTAATTAAGAGGATCCTCCCAATCTCCTCCCTTGAAGATTGGCACAATACTTGCTCTTTTCCAATCTTTAGTAACTGTCCATTTTCCGGCGAGATCTTGATAATGACAAACCGGCCACACTAACTGGTCTACACACTCCTTCAGGATCCATCTAGCCACACCATCTGGTCCCACTGCTTTTCTCACATCCAAATCCCTCATCAGCTGTAGCACCTCATTCACGTCAACTGTATTTTCTGCCATTCCCGTCAGCCAGGGTTCCATTTCAGGCTTCCTAAATTCCTCTTCCAATACATAAACTGACTGCAGCTTTATGTTCATTATTTCACACAATTCTTCCTCTCTTTCATATGTTTCATCTCCATCCCTCAGTCGTATTATACTGTCCTTAACTTTCACTTTACCATTTACAAACCAATAAAAGAGTTTCGGTTCTTTTTTACATTTAGTCACAATATCTTTTTCATATTTCTTTTCTTCTCTCTACACCCTTACATATTTATTTCTTACCTGCTTGTACTCCTCCCAAGCCCTTTCACTATACCTTCTTCTCACTTTATTCCATGCTTTTTTCTTGCCTCTTGTGCCATCCTACATCAATTGTTAAACCATTCTTTCTTCCTTTCCATTGCTGCAGAAAATTTTGAGACATACTTAGTAACTCCTGTTTTATATACAGTACTTCAGTAAAAAACTCATATTTCTCATCAACATTTGTGATTGTATTCATTTTACTCCAGTCTACAATTTGGAAAAAGTTCATCAGAGAAGCAAAATCTGCCTTCTCATAATTGTATCTACTTTCTCTGCATTTTTCATCTCTTTCTCCGTCCCTTACTCCTACCACTTCCATCTAAATTACCAGATGATCACTTTTACCAAAGGGGCATTGGTAGGTTATGTTCCTCACAAAATCAGTTGGGTCCATTAAGAATACTAGGTCGAGCCTCGATGGCTCATCATCACCCCTAATTCTTGTATTTTCTTTAATCAACTAGGTTAACATGTTTTCCATCACCAATTCCATTAATTTATTTCCCCATGATTCCTCATTGTCCCCAGCATCCATACTTTCCCAATCAACTTTTCTACAGCTAAAATCTACCATTATTATTAATCTATTTCTTCGTTCAATTAACATCTGTAGTTTAATAATGGATTCTCTTATTAACTTCGTAATCTTCCTTTGACCATGCTCTAGTTTTGGGGAGCATATAAAAATACAGTACTACAGTATTACATCTATTTTTTCTCCATAACTGTCCTCTATTTCAATTCCCAAAAGTTTAGCCATGGTATTTTCAATTTCTACAGACTTTGTTCTTAGGTCATTATGGGTTAATATCATTATACCTCCCCCAAAATTACCTTCTCTGTCCTTCCTGCAACTGTTATAATTGTTCCATCCAAATAATTTTGTATCGACATCTCCAGGCAATTTAGTCTCCACCAAGCAAACAATTTCAGGTTTATTTTCATTTATATAGTCTCCAATTTCCACTTTCTTAGATATTAGCCCATCTACATTACTGTACATAATACTCAGATTTACTGCAGTTATCTTTACTCGTTCTTCTCTTTTTCATATTCATATCCATCCCCCTTTGTTTCCTTCACATATCGTTCCTCACATATCACTTCCATGCTTTCATATCCATCACTATCCAAAAAAAAAAGTTTTACGTTCTTCCTCTGTCCTCCTGTCATTTTTTTCCTTCACTTGGTCCTTCAAAGATTTTAAAGCTTCTCTTTCTTCTTCATTCAAATCTATTCTTACTATAATATTTTCCATCCCTGCCTCTTTACTTAGTTCCAGGTCACCTGAGGTATATCATTTACTAAACTTTCTGGTGACTGCTTAACTCTAATTGGTCTTGCTTCCCCTTTCTTATATGGCCCTATCCTCCTTACTTCCTCAATTTCTTTTTCCCACTTGTTTCCCTCAGGATCGATCTTGCCCAATATTTTCCTCACTTGACTCGAGTCTCTCAGACCTAACCTTTTCTTCCTCCTCCGTTTCCAAATATTACGAAACATCTGTTCCTTTCCACTGTTTCTCACAATTTTCTTTTTTTTTCTTCAATATTTTCAATACATTTTCTTCCATTTTTTTCTTGTTCATTTCCCTTTCCTCCTATATAATTTCCCTTAAGCTGACCACGTCTTCCTGTTCTTCCACATGTGCCCATTTTGCCTTTTGCTTTTCTAATACACTACTTACCTTCTCTTTTTTGTTGCTGCATTCTTCTAGTTTTCTCCTTAATTCGATGTTTTCTCGTTTCAAATCTCGATCTCCTGGTTCGCCATCTCATTGGCCTGCATCAAACACTGTATAGTATTTCCGGTATTTTCAGGCATGTTTCTTGATACTAGATCCTCCACTTTCTTTTCTAGTTCACTAATTCTCATAATCAACATTTTTACTAACTCCATAACATTTGTTTCAGTCAAAACGTGAAAATTCCAGTCCCCTAATGCTTACATTGACAGCCATGTTTGACGTCGGTTACAGTACTAAACAAAACAGGCAACAGCTGTTCCCAAGATTCTACAAAACATTCATGTAGCTCTTTACATTTTTGGTAGACTATACTATTCATTCTTAGATCCTTAGTGGAAAAGTTTCTAGAGAAGGGCAAGAAGTTGTATGCAGCCTTCATGGAT
>JAGKTI010024318.1:0-11516 GCA_018397915.1 Birgus latro | reverse complement strand
TCTCTCTCTCTCTCTCTCTCTCTCTCTCTCTCTCTCTCTCTCTCTCTCTCTCTGTGCTTGTTTGACTGTTTACGGCTTCTTGCAAATACATACAGGTATATATTTTGTTGGCCCTCGAGACCGTAACTAAATTAAGAATTGGCCCTCGAAAGGTTTTGAGTTTGACACCCCTGTTCTAAGAACAGCTGTAGGCTACATCTAACCTTATCCATTCGTACGCTGATGACTCCACCCTTCACCTCTATTCGGTTCCAACAACGTCCGTCTCAGCAGGTGGCTCAATCGGTAGAGAGGCGGCCTGCAGTCCTAACGGACCCAGGTTCAAATACCCGCTGGGGCAGGGACCAGTCTGAGGATTTTAATTTCATTAAAACCAGACTTTACTGATCTACCAGAAGACCCGCCGACATGTCGTAAAAATCCCCCGCTAATATCAATACACCAGTCCTGTATGAGACTGTGGGTGTTAAGTGCCGAGGTGGTGACATGTAGAGGTGTATGGTATGTAGGAGAACTGCTGGGCCTTGATAGCAGGCTGTGAAGCCTAATGCCAAGAGTCGGACACATAACAAAAAAAAAAAAAAAAAAAGGATGAGGCTATGGCAAACCTAATGTCTGACTGGCTATTATCTCTGACTGGGGTAAAAATAATCTTGTTGCTTTTAATGCATCAAAGACTCAGTTCTTACACCTATCAACCCGGCAAAATCTTCCACAGGAGTACCCACTGATGTTTAATAATATTCAGCTTAATCCTGCTTCATCCTTGAACATGCTTGGGGTCTCATTCACTCGTGACTTATCTTGGAAAGATCATATTACATCTCTAACAAAATCTGCTTCCAAGAGATTAGGTGTGGTAAGCCGACTCCGTACCTTCTTTAGGTTATACACGGATTTTATTCGCCCCTGTGTAGAGTACAACCTTCATGTGTTTGGAGGCTCCCCACATACAGCTCTTCTCAACAGAGTGGAGTCATAGGCTTTTCGTCTCATCAACTCTTCTCGTCTTACTGGCTCCCTCCAACCTCTGTCTCTTCGCCGCACTGTTGCATCTTTATCTCTTTTCTATCGTTACTTCAATGGTCACTGCTCCTCTGATCTGTCTGCTTGCATCCCCCTATCTCTACAACGGGCGCGTAGCACTCGTCTAGCAAACTCTCATCCCTTCTCTGCCCAACTCTCTAATGCAAGAATAAACCGTTACTCCCAGTCCGTCATTTATGCAACAGGTCATCACTGGATTTGTCTCCCTCTGTCTGTATTTTCTACTTCCTACGATCTCCAGTTTTTTAAACGCAGTGTGTCCAGGCATCTCGAAATGATCGGTTCTTGAATTTGGCTCTCTCTTGTATTGTTTTGTTTTTTTCTTGGAAGGAACTGTTGCGGGCTCCGGCCTTTGGTTCCTTCTTCCTAGCATAAAAAAAAAAATAATAATAAACTTCCTTTTGACTGTAACCAAGAAAGAAATAGACACTTTTATAATTTCAACACACACCTAAAGCTAGTGTACTTATCCAAAGTGAATAATATGTAAGTACTAAGTGGAAAATATATTACGTAAAATAATAATTTTGACAAACTGTATACATACATACATATAAATATTCTGTACTGATGAATAACATCTGTTGAATACTGTACACAAAGCTGAAGCTAAATACTTTGGCTAATATCATAACAGTAGCAACACAGTGTAAATTCAGGTATCAAGTGTCATACACAATATTCAGTAGCCATACTAAAAGTGAAATAATACTGTACACATAAAGCTAAACTCAATACTTTGGCTATTGTCATAATAATAACACGAGGCAAATTCACTTCCCGTATCATACATAATAATCAGTAGCTATACTTAACCCGTCCAGTCCCGACCGTTTTTTTACCCAGCCTACCCCCAGATCCCGACCGATTTTCGACTTTTTGTTTTTTGGCTGAAACCTTCGCTTTTGGTGAGAAACATCGAAAATTCTTAGAACCGCTAAAGAAAACGAACTATGGAAGGGTTAATTAATTCAAGCCACTTTCAGTTACGTATTTATTTATGTATTTAGTACGAATTTATGTGTAGTAACAGACTATATTGGTTTTCACACAATAATATAGGCATTTATAAGCAATGTTCACTCACCCAAATCCCCAGTATATGGCACCTTCCTTTACGGCATTACCACCTCATCACTTTCTGTTTGCTTCTACCTCTAGCTTCTTTGTTTCTTTGTCCCCCACCTCAGGAATCACTTTCACCGTGAATTTCGTCATTGGAGAGACCGTGGGGCAACATACCTTTACTGGCTAGGTTACTGCTAACAGGTGAATTGCCCAGTGTGGGGGGGGAGGGGTTAGGTGGGTCCAGGCAGTATCCCTTCTTGACAGCAGGTAGAGGAAGGTCTCCCACATATGCCTACCAAAAATCACCCGCGAATGTTGAAAAATGTGCACACAATGGGCCTTGCAACTGCGTAACATACGATGCACGTCGTTGGGTCTGTCCACGGAAAAAAGTAGCGACGTGCATCGTACGTCGGTGGGACTCGGCGGGTTAAACATAAAACTGCACACATAAAGTACTTTGGCTAATGTCATAACAATTGGAACACAAAGCAAATTTACTTATTGCCATGACAAAATTAAACTGTAGCTACCTTGCTAACAGCATCCAAAACAAAACTTAAGATTCGTCATCACGGCTCTCTCGTCTACGCTTCCTGGATTTTTTTTTTTCCTCCAGCTCTACTACTACTCTTTTCATGCATATCAATGAATCTTTTAAGTTGCTGTATAATTCCTGCTCTAAATCTCTACTTCTGTATTTCCCTCCCTTTCATCAACTTAAGCTGTTGTTCCAAGACAGACACACACTTCTCCATAAAGTCCCGCATTTGTTTATTATGGGACAAGGGTGTCATCCTCTGGCCTGCATCCAGTCTGCACCTTCTTCCTGCAGCTGCTGTAGGTGTTTGAAATGTTTCACTTGGTGGGGGTACATCAGGTAAAAATTCAGCATCAGGAACAACATGTGAAGGTCCAGGGATACCCTCTGGCAGTCCAGGGAGACTATTTTCACGGGGAGGACTCGGATCTCGTTTGCTTGCCTCAGAGGTTGGAGGATCTTCCCTTTCATTCTGAGATGAATTAGGTCTCATAGTCACTGGTTGTGAGGATTTCTGGAAAAAGAATGAATATGAGACTTTGTTGCTTAGAACAATGTCACCAACATTAGACCTTTGAGGAATACGTCATGATGAAAAATTCATTTTGGTATTTGACAAACTTTCACATACTATGTTAATTAATGTTGCCTGCTGATTGCAGAATGGTGTGATTTGATGGTGTAAAGAATAAACATGTAACTATGGTGGTGATGGCTGTATAGCTCTTGGAAAAGAGAAACTGTTCATGACTTAACCCGCCGAGTCCCATCGAGGTATGGGTACATCGCGATGTTTTGTCACAGCTACACCTATCGACGTATGGGTACGTCGCGCAATTGCAAGGGTCATAATTTGCACAATTTTCAAGTTTCATGGGTGATTTTTAGTAGGCATATGTGGGAGACCTTCCTCTACCTGCTGTCAAGTGGGGATACTGTCTGGCCCCACCTAACCCCCCTCTCCACCTCCCCCCCACACTGGGCAATTCACCTGTTAGCAGTAAACTTGCCAGTAAAGGTATGTTGCCCCACGGTCTCTCCAATGACAAAATTCACGGTGAAAGTGATTCCTGAGGTGGAGGACAAAGAAATAAAGAAGTTAGAGCAAGAAACAAACAGAAGTGATGAGGTGGTAATGTCATAAAGGAAGGTGCCATATGTGAATGTGTTTGGTGACTGAACAATGCTTCTATTGCCTATATAAATGTGTTAAAACCAATATAGTCTGTTATTACACATAAATTCGTACCAAATACATAAATAAATACGTAATTGAAAGTGACTTGAATTAATTAACCCTTCCATAGTTCGTTTTCTTTAGCCAGGTACCCTGAAAAAGAAGGAAAACGTAAGGTTGCATGACACCTGTATCAACAGTTTTAAGCATAGGATCGCGATTTCTCTATGAATTTTCGATGTTTCTCACCAAAAGCGAAGGTTTGAGCCAATTAAAAAAAAAAATCAAAAAATGCTCGGGATTTTGTGGTATGGTAGGTTGGAAATCGGTCGGGACATGACGGGTTAATACAAGCTTCAAGTTAAAAATGTATCCCCTTATTTGAACAGAAGAGGAGGTAACAGGAATATTAAGTGAGCAGGAAGGGAAATTATATCAAATACCTTATAAAAATAGTTAGGGGTTAAATTTCATAGTAAGTAATAATACCGTACAGTACCTTCTGTCCACAGTCATATACGGTATGTTTACAGGAGTGATGGCATGACTTTCATGAAGAATTTTATGTATATCATCAAAATATGCAGGCTTGGTAATGCGTGCTGCCCCTGATTTCCTCATGTTATCCAGGAATTTCTTGTATGCTCTTATCAGGTTTTTCCACTTGGTGTTGCATTGCTGCCAAGTGATGGTTACCTGAAACTAAATATATAGCAGTGAACATCAAAATTGTTCTCTGCTTAATGTTATGCTGCCCACAAAAAGTAAATCATAATGGACTGGTCTGTATAGTGTTAGGGAAATTGTAGGAAAGTAATAAAACATTGAACTTGTTCACCATTTCACAAACCTAACGATACTGATTCAACTTTGTTTTGTATCAGACTCTGAGGGAGCTATTAGTAATGGTTTGGCAAAATATTAAATTTGGAAAGCATGCATAGGTTACTGGAAAACTGGTGCCATTTTTAAGAGACCAACATTGAATCTTTTCAAGATATTGGAAAAAAAAAAAACATTAAACCCCTTAGACCAGGTGGAAGGTAATAAAAAACAAGATTCATACAATGTTCATTTTCCTCTAGCTCATTCACACACCCCCTCCCTCAAATAGCTCTCCACCCAATTCATCCAACTCATTCTAAGTAACACCAAACCCCTTTCTCCCATTACCATATAAAAAAAAAGTTACATGATGTCATTTTGGTAACCTTATCTTGAATTAGATGGTAATCGTCCTTAATTAATAATAAAAAACTGGCAACTATAATGGGCTGCCACATCCTGTCTCGTTCACCTCCTGTAGAATGCTGGCTCTTATTTGGTAAAGCTAAGGGAAATGATATGTACTGTAAGTGAGGAAGAAAAATTGGGAACAAATTTTCTAATATGAGTACACTCTTACTTTCAGTTATGATGACAACAGAAAATAATAGTAAATAATAATGCAGAAAGCAAAATATAAGTAATAGAAAGTAATGAAGAGGAATGAGTGAAAACTGTACAACAGGCATCTTCTGATATAAAACAGTACTGTAGATGAATATTCTGTGATAATCTGGTAGCAATATACCTTGACAATCTCTCCTGTTAGTTCTTCTACAATCACTGGCTGCTCCTCTGGTGATGGTGGTGCCTGTACTTCAATAATATAAGGATGCATATTGATGAGTTATGGCATCATGCACATTATTAACCCGCCGAGTCCCATCGACGTACGATGCAAGTCGTTGGGTCTGTCCACAGAAAAAAATTGCAATTGCAAGGCCCATTGTGTGCACATTTTTCAGCATTCGCGGGTGATTTTTGGTAGGCATATGTGGGAGACCTTCTTCTACCTGCTGTCAAGTGGGGTTACTGCCTGGCCCCTCCTTATCCCCCTTTCCCCCCTCCCCCCCCACACTGGGCAATTCACCTGTTAGCAGTAAACTGGCCAGTAAAGGTATGTTGCCCCACGGTCTCTCCAATGACGAAATTCACGGTGAAAGTGATTCCTGAGGTGGAGGACAAAGAAACAAAGAAGCTAGAGGTAGAAACAAACAGAAGTGATGAGGTGGTAATGTCGTAAAGGAAGGTGCCATATACTGGGGTTATGGGTAAGTGAACAATACTTATAAACACCTATATTATTGTGTGAAAACCATTATAGACTTTTACTACACATAAATCGTACCAAATAAATGAACTAAATACGTAATTTAAAGTGGCTTGAATTAGTCAACCCTTCCATAGTTCGTTTTCTTAGCCAGGTACCCTGAAAAAGAAGGAAAACGTAGGGTTGAGTGACACCTGTATCAACATTTTTTTACCTCAGGATCGCGATTTCACTAAGAATTTTCGATGTTTCTCACCAAAAGCGAAGGTTTCAGCCAAAAAACAAAAAGTCGGAAATCGGTCGGGATCTGGGGGTAGGCTGGGTAAAAAAACGGTCGGGACTCGGCAGGTTAAACCTCATCTCACAGTGGCCATTGGTGAACCTGCATGATTAAAGATAGTATTTCCAATGAGGAAAAAGGCTATCATTAATATTAGTTTGGCACACCTAGGTCAAATGTGGTCTTGGGTATTTGTACACCCTTAACCCAACCAGTCCCGACCGTTTTTTTTTTTTTTTTTTTTACCCAGCCTACCCCCCTCAGATCCCGAGCGATTTTCGACTTTGTTTTTTGGCTCAAACCTCCGCTTTTGGTGAGAAACATCGAAAATTCATAGAGAAATCGCCCCCCTGAGCTTAAAAATGTTGATACAGGTTTCATTCAACATTACGTTTTCCTTCTTTTTCAGGGTACCTGGCTAAAGAAAATGAACTATTGAAGGGTTAAATAATTCAAGCCACTTTTAATTATGTATTTATTTATTTATTTGGTACGAATTTATGTGTAGTACAAGTCTATATTGATTTTCACACAATAATATATGCGATAAAAACATTGTTCACTCACCCAAAACCCCAGTATATGGCACCTTTCTTTTACGACATTACCACCTCATCATTTCTATTTGTTTCTACCTCTAGCTTCTTTATTTCTTTGTCCTCCACCTCAGGAATCACTTTCATCATGAATTTCGTCGTTGGAGAGCCCGTGGGGCAACATAAGCCCTACCTTTGCTGACCAGGTTACTGCTAACAGGTGAATTGCCCAGTGTGGGGGGGAGGAGGGGGGAGGGGGACCAGGCAGTATCCCCACTTGACAGCAGGTAGAGGAAGGTCTCCCACATATGCCTACCAAAAATCACCTCCGAATGTTGAAAAATGTGCACACAATGGGCCTTGCAATTGAGTGACATACGATGCACGTTTGTGGGTCAGTCCACGGAAAAAAGTAGCGACGTGCATCGTACGTCGGTGGGACTCGGCGGGTTAAACGAAGTTAACTACCGTAACAGTAACATCACCCAACCTTAGCATCCAAAAAAAGACTTTGACGTTCTTAACCTCTTAACCGCAGGTTTGTTGGAGGCGCGCCGTGCCCGTCCCATGGGGATATTCACGCTTCGACTGATTTAAAAAAAATATTTGCCAAAGATCAGTTATTAGTCCTAGAATATTATAATAAGATATGGATATGGGACCTACCTTCACCTTTCTCCTGGGATGTTTGTTGAGCCATCGTCGACTACTGTAGGACTTGTGGAGACTTTTGAAGTTGGGTAACTAAGTCCCGACATCCCGACATCCCGTAACATGAATACCACTGCCTGATATTATCACTAGAAACACTATTCAATGATTTCTAAGTAGTTTGGAATCCATACTCCAAAAAGAAAAATACTGTGAAAGCAACGTGAAATACGAGCGCATACGAGCCTCCAACTCGCTTGCTCGCGCTAGTTCGCAGCTCGTATTCTGTCATTTTTTATTCATATACACACTCACACTTTATTATTTCTAGTACTTTATAACACTTATGTTTATCTACAGTATTTATCGATAAGTTTCCTTTAGTAATTGTAGTTTATTTTCACTCCAGGCATTCACTTTCTCGTTCAGTAAGTACGAGCCTCCCACTCGCTTGTTTGCCTCTCGTATTCTGTAATTTCTTATTCATATACACACTCACACTTTATCATTTCTAGTGCTTTATTACACTTATATATATCTACAGTATTTATCGATAAGTTTACTTCAGTAATTGTAGTTTATTTTTACTCCAGGCATTCAATCTCGTTCAGTAAACAACGTAGAGAGCGAAGCTTTCACTTTCATTAACTGTTTGTACTCATATTCTTATATTATAAATTATTTACACTATGTTACGGACTGTCACTTGCAGCAACCTATAAAACTATATTCCACTGTTCAATCATATTTACCTCCATTGCTTTCACTTGCTATTTACACATTATTTACACACATTATTTACATTCCCCTTTGCAGTGTTTTAGAAATTTTTCAGGCAGTGGTACTCAAAGAAGCAGGGTACGCAGAGGGGAATCTGGCACTCAGCGCACTGCCGAGAGGTGCATTTGACCTCAGGTGTGCGTCTGGTGGTATGCGCACACACCTGACTCCTGCGGATTGCAACCTTCCACTTCTCTGTGGCAGGCATTTGTACCAGTCTGTGCCGCTCCAGGTACGCCCTCTGCTCCAGTCTGTTAGGAAGTCTCACAGAATGGCGCCTTGGAACTGCTGCTGTCACCCTACCATATCCCTCAAGCAGCTGCTGAACACAAGTCCTGGCGAACAACCTCAGGGAGAAGGGCCTGGGTGACTTTACCTTCATCTTGTACAGGATGAAGGTGTTCAGGATCGTCATGTCAAGGAGATGCAGAAACACTTTCCTGTACCACCTAGTATTCTTCCTGAGGAGTCGATTTCTCCAATCATCATGTCGGACTTGTCAACCAGCCGCATGCTAATATTGTAGTCAATCACAGCATCAGGTTTTTTCACAGGTTCGCTTGTCCTACGGTCGACCTTCCCACTGTCTTTCATTTCTCCCATATGTACGGTGGTGAGCATGTGCACGATCCTCTTGTCATGCCACCGTATTGCCAGCATCTTCTCAGACTTGCGTAGGTGCACGTCTCCTCGCTGTGAACTTCCTGCCTTGGGGAATTTGGGGAAGTTGGCACGATTGCTCTTCACAGTGCCGCAGGAGCCGATGCAGTGCTCCGAAAGGTATTTATCAAGTTTCGGTGCTGTATAGTAGTTGTCTGTATACATGATTCCCACTAAAATACTTTTCAAGCAGCACTTTCAGTACACAGCCTGAGAAGCCAAGGGGATGAGTTTTGTCAAGATCGACAGTGCTGGCTGAATAGATGAAGTCAAGGATGTACCCTGTCTTACAGTTGCACAGTACAAAGAACTTGATTCCAAAGTGATGACGTTTGCTTGGAATGTACTAAACCAACTTCAGACGTCCTTTGAACAGAACCAAGGATTCATCAATGACAACCTTCTGAAATGGGTGGGAGAATGAAAAAAATATATCCTTCATTCCGGTCAGAATCTCCCGGATCTTCCAGAGTGGGTCAGTCTGGTAAGGTACATCATTGTCGGCGAAGTGCAGGTTCCCCATGATGTTCCGGAAGCTATCTCTGGCCATGTACTTACTGAAGGTGGGTGATGGTAGTAGGGGGTCCATGGACCAGTAGTCGTCCAACTCATGCTTCCTTGAATGGGGCATGAGAAGCATGAGGGTGAAAAACACAAAAAGTTCCTGGACCCCAAGCACGGTCCAATCTTTCATTTTCCCTGCACCATTACCACTTGCAGCACGTTGTGACTCGTACCTGTTGGTTTCATCACGTATGTGCTGCATGACTTCGTCATCCAGGAAGGCCAACAGGTAGTAAACACACTCAGCATCCTGGTCTAGAGTGAAGGCAGGCTGTATCCCTGAGGAACTCTCATCAAAGTGCAGTTCTTCAGGGACGAAATCAGACCTATCCGTCCACACGAAGGCGTCCAGGGTTCCCTCTCGTGGCGTAGTATGCTGGGTCCGGGTGCGAGAGGGTAAGGGTGGCTGTGAGGCGGACTGGGCTGTTTCAAGGTCACCTCGACTAGCCCTAGGTTGCCGAGTAGCACTAGCAGCCCTAACTCTAGATGCTACTCTTCTTCTACGAGTCAGGGATTTACCTCGTCCCCTACGGCCTGCCTTCACTGTAGGTGCTGGTGGAGACTCCGACGATGACGGCTCAGGAGAAATTTCAGCTGAGTCGATGATATGAGGGAGGTTGGGCTGGGAGAGTAGGGTGATTCACCTCTGGACTCATGGCGGGCAGGGTCACGTGGGGCCATTATGCTAACCAGCCTCCTCTTCATTCGCTTCCCAAATTCCTTCCCTTCCTGCACTAAGGGCTCCTTTCCCTTGGAGCTAGGAGGAACTTGGAAGGGTGAAGCACTCGTACTAGGAGTTTGTGGCACGATTTCCTCCGGCTCCTCACCCACCTCCTCACCCGACATTTCAAAGTCACTGTCCATCATTATCATAGATAATTCTGCCAATTCGCGTTCCATTGCAGAATCACTTAGTCCTTTACCCCTTTTCACGCGAGGTTTTGTAGGGATAGAGGTCACAGGGCCCTTTTCAGTGGGCGCAGAAATGGATAGGCTCGAGTGCGACACTTTCACTGCTTGGAGGACAGAAAGTAACTGAGTGCGTCAACGTGGCATATTGGGCAGGGAAGGGTTGACAATGTCAGTCTGATGACAATTGCTAATTCATATGCTATGATATAACTGGTAGGAATTCTAGACAATACATAAAAAATTAGTTTTTCTTTTTTAATGCAAGGAAGAAGGAACCAAAGGCCGTGGGCCCGCAAACTGTTCCACCCAAGAACAAACAAAAACAATACAAAAAGAGAGCCAAATTCAAGATCCATTGTTCATTTCGAGATGCCTGGACACACTGCTTGAAGGACTGGAGATCATAGGAAGTAGGAAATACAGACAGAGGAAGACAGTTCCAGAGTTGACCGGTTGCATAAATGAAGGACTGGGAATAACGGTTAACTCTTGCATTAGAGAGTTGGACAGAAAAGGGATGAGAAGTTGTTGCTAGATGGGTCCTACGTGCCCGTCGTAGAGGTGGAGGGATGCAAGCAGACAGTTCAGAGGAACAGTAGCCACTGAAGTAGCGATAGAAAAGAGATAAAGATGCAACAGTGCAGCGAAGAGACAGAGGTTGAAGGGGGCTGGTAAGAGGAGAGTTAATGAGACGAAAAGCCTTTGACTCCACCCTATTAAGAAGGGCTGTATGTGGGGAGCCTCCCCACACATGAGAGTTGTACTCTAAACTGGCGAATAAAACCCGTGTACAAAGTCAACAACTGTGCAGGGGTAAAGAAGGTTCGGAGTCGGCTTAGCACACCTAATCTCTTGGAAGCAGATTTCACAAGAGATGTAATATGTTCCTTCCAAGATAAATCCCGAGTGAATGAAACCCCAAGCATGTATAAGGATGATGCAGGAGCGAGCTGGACATTATTAAACATCAGTGGGTATTCCTGTGGAAGATTTTGGCGGGTTGATAGGTGTAAGAATTGTCTTTGATTCATTAAAAACAAGATTATTTTTACCCCAGTCAAAGATACGACCCAAGTCAGATATCAGGTGTGCCATAGCCTCATCCCTTGTTTGCTGAAATAACTGCTGAGATATCACCCAGGTTTCTCCCTTCCTTTCTTATATATATTTATATTACGAAAATAGGTCATACGGCATATTTCAAG
>JAGKTI010024317.1:0-14431 GCA_018397915.1 Birgus latro | reverse complement strand
ATAGGAAGTAGGAAATACAGACAAAGGGAGACAGTTCCAGAGTTGACCTGTTGCATAAATGAAGGACTGGGAGTAACGGTTGGACAGAAAATGGATGAGACTTTGTTGCTAGACGAGTATTACGCACCCGTCGTAGAGGTGGAGGTATGCAAGCAGTTTTACAAAGTCTCGATTTCTCATTGTTTCCGCAATGAACTTATGATTGCTATACCCACTACTTAGTCTAGAGCCTTTTTGTGATAGACAAAACCCAAGCACAATGCCTTTTTATATTCTTTAGTTACAAGTATCTCCGTTAGCTGATGCACTGTGTGTAGATGATCAGCAGTCGAATACTCTTTTCGGAATCCTGCCCTATTACAAGGTTGGTTTTCTCCCAGACTTGTTGTCATTCGTTTTGTAAGGACTTTATTGAATATCTGACAATAACCTATTATGTCGACAGTTTCAATGATTTTTTTAGTCGTCTTTCTTTTAAAGCAATACAACTACTGAATTACACCATATTTTGGGAGTTTTCTTCCTTACACATTGGGTACATAAGTGGATGAGCCGGTATAGAACTTATGATCCTTCATCTAACAGTAAATCAGCTACTATTCCATCTTCTCCTGTGGTCTTTCCTCTTTTCATACTTTTAAAAATTTACATCTTCTTGTGATAGCCCTGGTATTTTACTTGCCTCAGCTGAAAAGTTAGCTGTTGGTGCTATTGTCTTTGATGGATAGTGATCTTTGTATAAAATTTTCAACTCTTTACCATCTTCAGTATGCACTTGATGACTTCAAAAATTTTGTCTTTCAATTATGTAATATGTAGCTTTCTTGGAGCCATTTTGCTTTGGACCTGTTTCAGGCTTTTGCCTTTTTTGATGGTTTCTTTGATCTGATCAGTGTTTCTTCTTCGTTATTCTTCTCTTTCTCTCTTGTTGACAAGCTTATTATTTCCCACCTTTAGAAGGTGGAGCTATAATGTTTTTGCCTGCCTCAGTGTGTGTGTGTGTGTGTGTGTGTGTGTGTGTGTGTGTGTGTGTGTGTGTGTGTGTGTGTTCTTACCTAATTGTTCTTACCTAATTGTATAAGTATCTTTACAGGAATGAGTCAAGCTCGTACTGTCCCGTGTCTTAAACCATTTTTATCGTATCCTTAAATTTATGAAATGTTTTGGCACACACTGTTTCACTCGGTAGTGCATTTCACTGATCAATTGTCCTATTTGGGAAACTAAATTTCCTTACGTCTTTATCACCTCTCCTTTTATGCAGTTTTTTCCAGCATCCTCTTGCTGATGCACCCCCATAGGTTATGTAATCATTTATGTCTATTTTCTCCTTCGCTGATATGCATTTATATAGCATAATCATGTCTCCCCTTTGAACTTTTTCAATCTTATCTATGTGTTTTTTGAGATGAGGACTCCAGACCTCTGATGCATACTACAGGGTTGGTCTGATGAATGATTTTATTATCATTCTTACCATGTCTTCATTTATGTATGTGAATGCTATTCTCATATTTGCAAGCAGTGTATACATGTTCCGTACCTTCTCACTGATGTGATCACCTGGAGATTATCTATTACTGATAATCACACCTAGGTCCTTCTCTCTTTCTGATGTGTGTAGGGTTTTACTTCCTAACTTAAAATCCCAATCAGGTCTTTTTCCACTTTTACCAAACTTGATTACATGACACTTGTCCACATTGAATTCCATTTGCCATGTATTGCTCCATTCATGAAGTTTATTTAATTCTTCTTGTACCTCTTTACAAGAGTTTGCATTTGTAATTCTCCTTTGTATTTTTGCATCATAAGCAAACATATTTAAATGGCTTTTATTTCCAATGTTGCTGTCTATGTCATTTATATACACTGTCAACATAATTGGTGGCAGCACTGAGCCCTGTGGACCTCCGCTAGTCACTTCCCTCCATGATGAGTAATTTCCCTTTAGTACTGTTCTCATTTCCCTTTTTAAAGAAAATCTTGCATCCAACAATAAAGCTTGCTTCGGATTCCACCTTGATGGTACAGTTTCCATAAAAGTCTTTGGTGCGGTACTCTGTTAAATGCTTTCTTGAAATCTAAACAGATACTGTCCACCCATCCTCCACTTTTCTGTAGTGTTTCTGTTACTCTTTCATAGTAGCTCAACAGATTACACTTACCCAAACTTTTCTTATCAGCTTTTCTAGTACCTTGCTTGCGACACTGGTTAGTGATACTGGTCGGTAGTTGAGTGGGTTTTGTCTATTCCCTTTCTTGAATAAGGGAACAATGTTTGTTTTCTTTCAAATATCAGGTAGTTTACCTTGTCCCAAAGATTCCTTGCATATTAAATTTTATGGTTTCCTTAACTCTTTTGCACATTCATGTAGCACCCAACATGAAATTTCATCAGGAATATTTGCTTTTCCTTTGTCCACTTTACTTAATTCCTCCTGTATATCTTTTTCTGATATTTATATTTCTGGTAATATGTGTGGGCATGCATGTTCCATATCATCCCTCTCAAAATTATTTTCTTCTGTAAAAACTGATTGAATTTTTTTTATTTAGTGCTTCACAGATATCTTTCTCTTGTGCATAGTTGATCCCCTCATCTGTAATGGATTGTATTTTATCTTTTACTTTGGTTTTGCTTCGTATATAGCTGTAGAATAGCTTCGGTTGGTCACTACTTTTATTAATGATGTCTTCCTCAAATTGTCTTTGGGCTTCTCTCCTTATTCTTGTGTAATCGTTTCTTGCCTGTTTATAATTGTTATATGCCCTCTCGCTATTGTGTCTTCTGTATCTACTCCACAACAAGTCTCTTTTTTCTTTTGATTTCTTACATTCTGTATTACCATTTCTTTATTTTCTTTTCTGCTTCTTTGTGCTGTGGGATGTAATTTTGGACTCCTATTTCATAAAGTTCACAGAAATGTTTTTATATAACATTTAAATCTTGTCCCCTAAGTTCCTTTCCCCAGTCTATTTCTAAGAAGTACTTCTTTAGGTTGTGGTAGTTTCCTTTTTTATGGCTTAGGTTCTTTTTGTAACTTTCATTGCTGTTAACTATGTCATATGCAATCCTGAATTTGCAATTTAGCACTGCATGGTCGCTTTTGCCGAATGGAGGGTGATACATTAAACTGTCAATTTCGTTTTCTTGCCTAGTCAATATAAGATCTAGTACTGATGGTACATCAAGTCCTTCTTTTCTGGTGCTTTCCTTTGTATGTTGCGTTAGGAAAAACTCTTTCACTAGATCCAGGAGCTTTTGGTCCCAACAGCTTTCCTGGCATATTATATCTAGAGTATTATAATTTATTTTTGTATTAAAATCTCCAGTTAGTATCATTCTTTCCGATTGCTCCTCCATTCTGTGTAGTAATGCTCTTAAACTCTGAATTGTACTCTCTGCCAGATCCTCATATTCGCCTCTTTCCCATGTGTTTGATCTTGGTGGCATGTATAAATGGCCACAGTTACTTTCCCTTCAGATGTCACTTCTACTTGTGTGGGTGTATCTACTTCTATTTCTTTGACTTTTAGAAATTTCTTTGTTAATATCATTATTCCTCCTCCCTTTTTTAAGTTTCTATCTCTTCTCCATATATTGTATTCCTCTAGGTTTAGGATGTCGTTTGATATCCTTGGTGTTAATTTTGTTTCAGTTAGGCAAATAATATGTGATTCATTTTCTGATGTAATCGTTTATCTCTAATTATTTAGACACCATTCCATCTACATTTGAGTACATCAACTTAATCATCTTGTTTGCATACGTGTCATAACTTGGATCTACTACCTTCCTCCTTTTTATTCTCTCCTGGTAATGTACCACTTTCGAACCTGCAATCCAATTACTTTGTAAAAAAAAAAATGTTTTTTTCCTTCCTCTGATCTTCTCTCGTTCTTAGTTTTTACTTCCTCCCTCTTCACTTTACTTAATTCAATTTCCTCTTGAATTAGGCATCGTTTTATCCATACATTTCTGAACTCCTCTTTTTCCATAAGTTTCTTCGCATTTTTTAGTACCTCATCCACAGTGTTTACACTCTGGAAGGTTACTTTTAGGGGCCTTGATTTATTTCTCTCATACAGTATTTCCCTAGCCTTTTGTGCTCCTCTGTGTCTTTATTACAGATTTCCCCTAATACTTCCTTCAATATGCTCATTACATTTGTCATCTCTTTTCTGTCTCTCGAGATCTTGTTTTTTTTATTTCTTTCTCCCCTATACCAGTGATTATTATAGATTTGTTGATATCTGCTGAATCTCTAAAAAATTTGGGATTGTTTTGGATTATTTTTTTCACTTCCTATGTACCATTCCCCTTATATGTATGAATTATGCCATTATGTATATGTATATATGCCTCCCTCACTGTATACCCATACTGTATGCCCCCCCCCACTGTATCCTAGATCTGCAGACGTAAGCAGCGTAACCCAGACTCAACACCAACCAGTGCCATATGTCTCGACTCTTGGCAGTCGAGGGCAAATATCAGGAGAGGTAACACCTATATTTCTGTGCTCCACAATTAGAGACCATAAATAGCTACTCCAGGACTTTCCTTCAACCATCAAGAGAGGGGTGTTATATTTTTGGCAGCAGCGGTGTTCGAACCGTCGTTTCCGACAGCCTCCTGCAGTGTTTTAGCGCCACCAACATCTACTAGATGCAGTGCCGTTCTCTACATCGACCACAACCCCAAACAGGCTGCGACTGTCGCCGCCGCCGCCCTCCGCATCTGTTTTCTCTGTTCCGACACCTGTTCAGACACCTGTTCAGACACCTGTTCATCTGCCAGTTGCCCCCTCCAGCGTCTGCCGTTCTCTCTCTGCATCAGCCACGTCACTGCCCTGTGCCACATCAGCCACCCGCCAGCTTTGCATCTGCCTGTGGAGATATTTGTCCACCCCTCTCTGCCTGTGGAGACATTTGTCCACCTCTCAGTGCCTCCCATCTGCTTCGGATTAAACCACCGCGCCACTCAACCCTCCAATTCACGTATCGACTCGAGCCCAGCGAGAAACGCCACCTTCTCCAAGACTCGGCCTACATACCTACTACAAGCCGTATTCACAACCAGTCTCAGCCTGCCTGCCTTTGACGTCACCACCACTACCGTTCTCCCACCAGCTGATCAACACCCTCACCTCCCTCTCTCCACTTCGTTCACAACTCAGCTGTGTAACTATACTAGTATACCTTCATCCACCCATTTGACTTTCTGTAGAGATTATCCTCTGATTTTCTCTACAGATTGTGTGTTGTCATAATTCATCTCCACCTCTCACTCCATACTCACCTTCGCTGCCAGTCTTTATTACTCATCTCCCATCTCACCTACTATTTATTGCAGCTAGCATTCCATCATCTCCATACATTTCCTTTTCCATTCTCATGGTACATATTCTCATCTTCACACTGTAAATATACTGTATATATATCACTCCTCATCTCTCATCTTATATTACATCGCCAGACTACATGTCATCCTTTGCATATACGGAACTTACACTTAACTACCACTACCTTCTCTCTCTCTCATACTCCAATCACTTCCACGCTTCCAACCATGAACCAAACAACCCCTACTCCCCAGACTCTATCTCGACGATGCCAATCGTCCCAAATTTACAGGCGAGGACTCCACCTGGTCTGTTTACGATTTACTCAGAGAGGTAGACACCGACATCCACAATTGGCGGATTACAGATGAAAACCTCAAAGTCTCTTATCTCATGGGTCGCTTACACCAAGGCAAATCGGATATCAGATCCACGATCCGTGCTGGACATTTTGATGGCATAACAACCTTTGATGATTTATGTAAGGAACTCATAATACTTTGTTGCCAACATTCCAATGCCGCATCTCTCATTGGGTTCACTAATCTCCTCACTCAGATGGATGAGGATTTGCAAGTCCCGCCCCAACAAGCCAAACTACGCGAAGCAGCTGCTGCCATGAAAGCCACTAGTAGCGAGATCCGCCAATTACTTATAGGCAAGAAATGGGTACAGAACGAAAATGAAGCTCCTATGGTTTCACTCAACAACCTTGCAGATTTATTTGGTTACCTGCGATTCCTCCATTGGCTTATTCCTAAACAGAGAGAAATAGCCCTGGCGATCGGTTTCAATCCAGGAGATAAAATTGTTCAGATTACTAAAACCATCCATGAAAGAACAGGTTCAAACAACACATGTCAGTCCACAGACCGACCCTTGCTCTCTCAGGTCTGTCACACTACCACTTCCCCAGACCAAACCGCCGATCGTGTCTAGCGTCCGGCAGAACAGACAGTCCTCGATCCTTTGCTGACACTGTGGAAAACCCAGACATCAAGCAAACAGTTGCGACCGTAAACACACATGGCCTTACTCCCAAACTAGATGGTGTACCCCTTCCCATTCGCGTCGCCCTACATGCAAATATCACAAGACTAGTATGACACACTACAGACGAGTGTCGTTACCTAAATCGCCACCAGTCGGGGGAAGCGCGGCGCCCCTATCGGACCAATATGACGTAGCAACAGAACACCAACTCCCCATCCGCCAAATAGGACCTATAACTTCCTCAGGTCTATTCATTCTAGGATGGAGTAATGACATACCAACGTCGTTCTTCATGGACACCGGATCTATAGTAAATATGATTTCTGATACCTCCTTAGACATCATTCAACGCCACCGCAACCGCGTCAGTTTCCTTGAACCGCCAGACATTCGCCTATGTGGTGTAGAAGGCTCAGAGTTTAAGGTCAAGGGAAGAGTCACTTTAGAAGTACATCTAGACAGCGCCTTGCTCCCTTTCCCAATAGAATTTCATGTAACTAATGACCTGAAATATCCAGCAGATGCCGTTATTGGCTTACCCACCATGGCACAACACTCCATTGCATTATTGCCTGCCTGTAGTAGTATAGACATTTCTGGGTTCCCAGTCTACAGTATGGAATGTCCCCATCCTGTACTGCCAGTAACTTCAGTCATTCAGTCCCCCCTGACTCTCGCACTCCCTAAGAGTACAGAACAAGCCGAGTCGTCATCATCACCATCACCCGATAATACAGAGATCATTCCCTCGCTGACTGAGAGCAAGGAAATACCTGATGATACATCCTCTCAGCATTAAGAAAAGGCTCTTCGAGCCTCCTCTAACGACAGCACTACAGCCGACTCAGACATGTCTCAGTTACCTACCTCACAAAGTCTAATTGATGTTCTCCAACACGAAGAGACGAGGCGTGCAGTAACGAATACGTGCACAATTTTGTTACCGCATGAGTTCACCAAAGTCTCTGTTCGTGTTGTAGGTGCGAAAGAAGGAGTGGATGTACTAACACTACCTGAGACGTGTTGTGTGAATGGCTTAACTTATGAGTCAGCCTGGTGCACGATCTTAGACGACAGTCTATGTTATCTATTCTTGCTCAGTGTCACGAATGCTCCACTAAAACCTAAAAGTGGTGTAAATATCGGAGATTTCCTAGTATACCCAGCGGCCGTAATGGTGTGCCAGGAATCCTCTATCCCTACTGATGCTACTGATGACGATAGTCAACCAACAGGTATATGTGCCATTAACTCTATGGGATCTGCTCCGACTCGTTCACCTGACCTGCTCTGGAACCTAACTTGCAAAGATTTTCCACAGCATAAATCTCAACTGCTCGACCTTTTGCACACTTACTGAAATGTGGTAGCCTTACCCGGAGAACAAATGGGCAAGACAGACTTAGTCAAACATCACGTAGACCTAGTGCCGGGAACTCAGCCGATTTACATACCAGCATATCGGTTACCTCAAAGCTTGAGAAAACAGACAGATTAGATGGTACAGCAAATGTTAGTTCAGGACATTACCGAACCCTCCGTCAGTCCATGGAATAGTCCTCTTTTCTTAGTCCCAAAGAAGGGCGGACCCTTTTGACCAGTTTGGACTACCATAAAGTAAACTCGGTAACCATTCCAGACCGTTTCCCGTTACCTGTCCTCACAGATTTGCTAGAATCACTAGGTGGAAATAACGTAGTCTGTTCATCCCTAGACCTCCTCAGTGGTTACTGGCAGGTTGAAATGGAAGAATCCTCTCGACCAATTACAGCCTTCAGCACCCCTTCCGGACATTTTCGGTTTAAGAGACTTCCTTTTGGTTTGAAAAATGCTCCTTCAGTATTCATGCGACATCCATTCGGTCTTTAGTAGCATGATGGGACACTCTCTTTACCTAGATCACATCATTGTTGTAAGTAAATCAGTCCCTGATCATTTTGCCAAACTACAACAAGTATTGGAATGCCTACAGCTAGCAGGCCTGAAAATCAACCTCAGTAAATGCGACTTCCTGAGAAAGAAAATCAACTTTCTAGGCCATGTCGTCGACATACAAGGTATTCATACTAATGATGAGAAAACTAAGGCGATCATCAATTTCCCAGAACCTACCACTACCGATGCTGTCAGAAGTTTCCTCGTCCTAAGTGGTTACTATCGCAGGTTCATTAAAGACTATGCGAAGATCGCCGCTCCTCTAACCCACTTACTATGGAAGAATGTATGCTTTGTGTGGACTGACGATCAGTCCCAGGCTTTCCAAGCGCTAAAGACAGCTCTTGTCAATGCCCCAATTTTAGCATTCCCTGATTATACCAAACCCTTTTTTCTATGCACAGACGCCTCAGGCGCAGGACTAGTGCAGTTTTAATGCAACTAGATCAAGCATCCAGAAAGCGTGTAAGAGCGTATGCTAGTTGCGCACTTACCAATGCTGAACGTAATTACAGTGTCACCGATTTAGAAGCTTTGGCAGTCGTCTCGTCCTTGAAACATTTCAGAGACATAGTATATGGTTATCCAGTACATATCCAGACAATCTTCCTCTATGTGTTTTTTTAATGGACGCAACCTCACCGGCAGGTTAGCTAGATGGTCCACTACCATCCAGGACTTCAATCCCACTTTTCAGTATGTCCCAGGAAAATCGAATGTAGTCGCAGACGCCCTCTCACGTCATGTACCCGCACCTGTCACGTCCCTGCAGCCCAAGACCACTGACAGCACAACCTTAACATCAGAGGATGTTCAAAACTCTCAGTGCAAAGATTCCATGTGGTCACAAGTATTTTATTTCCTTGAATCAGGAGATGCCTCGACCTTACCTACCTACTAGTACCACTAGATGAGTTCATACTAAAAGATTGTCTCTTGTACAGAAAAACATTCCTTACAGGGAAGGATTTGGCCAGTAGAGAAGTACACAAATTCGTTGTCCCTACTGTTACGTCCCCAGCTGTCCTCACTCTTCAAGCACGCTGCAATAGTTAGGTACAACAAGAAATTCGTTCGGCCTGCAACTCCTCATTCCCGGGCCAGCTGGGTAGCAACATGAAATATCTCCACCACAAATACTCTATCATCCATCACACCATCAATGATAATGAAATAGTCTACTACACTATTTACATATATTTACAAATAAATACACTGATACTCAAATAAAGAATATGCTTAGATCACTTATGCTATATCCCCAGAATGATCTTCTCAACACCAAATGACACTCAATAATAACCATAATATCTCAAAATGATTAACCACACAAATGCTCCACAATGGTTCACACAATAATAATCTCCACAATAACAAGTACACCACCACGTGCACCATAAGCTATCTTGTAGCCACCCACACCACGCTCTCTCTCCCCAACACCTGTATATTCTCCTCCCACAAATAATACTCATTAATACATTCACATAATTATTTCTCCACTTCCCTTGTATAACACCTCACATTGTGTGACCACGCAGCTCTCCCAAAATCACCACGTGTCTCCTCCAACACGCCCACCTGAACAGAAAACCCAGATCAGCTCCTCACACGCCGCTAGCCACCGAGAGAGAGAGAAGCCACACGCTTTCTCCTTGTACGTACACAACATATCTCTCACTAACGGGATCACAATACAACATAACCTTACATGTTAACCCTTAACAACTTCACAAATATTAATTCATTTCTACATTCTCCAAAGATAAACTCCAACAAAATATAAAATCACATTATACAATAATAAACATAATATTCATTACATTCATGATACACAACAAAAGAAAACGTACTGTATGAAAAAAAAGGGATAACTCCTCGTAACACCCCCCTTCCAGTAAAGATGTGAATTCTCCCTTTAAGAGGATTCACATCTCTCAGGAACGCGAGAGAGAGCGTCTGCTATCACATTCTCTCTTCCCTTTACATGAGTCACAACCAAATTATATTCTTGCAACAGCAGACACCATCTCATTAACCTCTGGTTAGAGTTCTTCATCCTAAATGACAAAACTTTATACTGATACAACCCATCCATGGTAACAAATGCTGACAATTCCTTAGCCCTTTCAGTTAATCCAACTTGCCAAAAACCCTTAAGCAAATCTAACTTTGTCACATACTTAGCATTTCCTAACTGATCAATACAGTCATCAATCCTGGGAACAGGGTATGAGTCAGTCTTAGTTACAGTATTCACTTTTCTAAAGTCAGTACAAAATCTGTAACTATTCCCTCCAGCCTTAGGTACAAGTACACAGGGTGAACTCCATGGACTATTACTTGGCTCAATCAAATCATTTTTCAACATGTACTCTACTTCCTTCCTCATAATTTCTCTCTTTTGTGGAGTCACTCTGTATGCATGTTGCTTAATTGGCCTTACATCCTCTACTTCCACATCATGCACAATAACATGGGTTCTTCTAGGAGCATCAGGAAACAAAGATCTAAACTTGTTAACAATTCTTTTTAACTCTTTCTTATCCTTATCTAAATGCTTTAACTTCTCATCCAAATTATTTAATATGACTGAATTTTCCAAACTCTGACCTTCACAATTCATCAAGTCATCATCTTCACCATCACTCTTCTCCACCTTCACAACATTACCACAATCTACTTCATCATTTACATCCAATACTTCTTCCCTACCATAGTATGGCTTGATCATATTTACATGACACAATTGAGTTCCCTTCCGTCTCCCTGGGGTTCTGACTATGTAATTTACATCACTGACTTTTTCCTTAATGGCCCAAGGCCCACAATATTTTGCTTTCAAAGGATTATCCTGCAATGGAAACAACACCAGCACCTTATCACCAGGCTGAAAACTTCTATCTCGTGCCTTCTTATCATACCAGGTCTTCATATTAGTCTGTGACTCCTTTAAATTCTCACTGGCAATCTCTCTAGCTCTCAACAATCTCTCCTTAAACATAGCAACATAATCCAGCATATTTGGCACATCATGATTTCCCAACCACTTCTCCTTCAACATACGCAGAGGTCCCCTGACCTCATGTCCATACACAAGTTCAAATGGACTGAAGCCAGTGGACTCCTGTACAGCATCTCTTATGGCAAACAAAGCTAGTGGCACTGCCTCATCCCAATCCTTATCCATTTCAGTACAGCATATTTTTAAAGTCTTCTTTAGAGTTTGGTGAAACCTTTCCACACATCCCTGCGACTGCGGGTGGTAGGCACTCGATAACTGCTGCTTAATCCTCAACTCTTTCAGCACCTGACCAAACAACCTTGAAGTGAAATTACTGCCCTGATCTGACTGAATTACTCTCGGGAGTCCAACCCATGAGAAAAATTTCACCAACTCCCTCACAATCACTTTAGCATGGATACTTCTCAAAGGAATTGCCTCTGGAAACCTTGTTGACATACACACAATAGTTAGCAAATATTGATTGCCTCGCTTAGAACGTGGTAGAGGACCTACAACATCAATACATATCTTGCTGAATGGTTCATCTACAACAGGAATAGGGTGCAATGGTGCCTTTACAATATTCTGGTTAGGTTTACCAACAACCTGACATGTATGACAAGTCTTACAATGTTTAGTTACACTCATCTTTACACCTGGCCAATAAAAATGTGCTGTCACTCTATTCAAAGTCTTTCTTACACCAAAATGTCCTGACCAACTACTTTCATGAGCCAACTCCAAAATCTTACTTCTGTACTTCTTAGGGACAACAATTTGGGTCTTCATCATCCAATGATCAGATACTGGGCTATCAGCAGGTCTCCATTTTCTCATTAAAATTTGGTCTTGCACATAATATCCCACATCTCCATCAAGAATTCCTCTCTCAGCCTCACTCCACAATGCCTTCAGACTTTCATCATTCCTTTGTGCATCAATTAAGTCCTCCTTTTTCACAACAAAATCTGGCAAAGTTTCTGCTTCCTTCCCTTCCACCTGCTCTGCTTCATCTCCAAGTTCACAAAGCCAGGATGAGCTTAGGTCTAACTCACACTCCTCATCTTCCTCCGCTCTTTTAGCACTAGCCCTTGTCATTACACATGCTGGATAAATCATACTCTCCTCAAGTCTCTCACCATCCTCACATACTTCTGGGTCTACGGTTTCACTTTCCTGGTCAACCTCAGGATTCTCCACAATTTCAGGCTCAGGGACAATTTTATTGCCTGCCAAATCATTCCCTAATAGCATGTCCACTCCTGACACAGGCAATCCTTCACTTACTCCAACTTTCACATTTCCTTTGACAAATCCACTTTCAAGCCACATACAATGCACTGGTACTTCAAGCTCTGAAGAACTCACACCCCTAACAACAACATTTTCACCAGTAAAGGACTCATCACTCCACTCTGCAATACCTTTACGTACAAGACTCAGGTTAGCTCCTGTGTCTCTCAGTATCACAATTTCCTTTCCTTGTCCCTCACCCACCTTCATCTGACCTTTGGTGATAAATGGCTTAAACTCTACTGCAGGTAACACCTTGGATCCTGTACATACATTTGCTAACAATCGTTCTACATGTTCCTTCCCAGTTACAGTCAATCCAGCTTCCTTGGAATTCTTCAAACTATAACATTGATACTTCCTGTGACCTACTTTACCACAATGCAGACACTTGGGTTGCACCTGATTTTTCTTACAACTTATACTTAAGTGTCCAAAATCACCACACTTATAACATTTGATTCCTGACTTATTTTGATGTGAGGCATTACTGACCTTATCACTCCTAAACAAAGGTGACTCTACAGCCTGATTTTGAACATGTCCAACATTAAACTTCAGAAAATTATTTGAGTTCTTGAAACTGTTTTGGTTAGCTGTACCTTGTTTACCACCCCAAGAGTTGGTGGACTTCTTAACCCAGCACTGGTTAAATTTACCTCTATGAGCACCTTTGCTCATCTCATACGCAACAGCAAGCTGATCCACTTTACGTCCAGCCTCAATCACATTTCTAATGCCTAGTTTCATTATTTCATACCTCAGTGCTGGTCCTAAAGTATTTCTAAAATGTTCTAACATCAATAACTGTATCACATCTTCCTTGCTTGTGACATCCTCAGATTTCAACCATTTACCACACTTCAGCACAATCTCTCTAGCAACTTCCAAATAGGTGTTACTGTGTGTCTTTCCAACGTCTCTGAAACGCTGTCTATAAATTTCTGGATCCACCTTCACAGTCTGTAAAACTGCCTCTTTAACAACATCATAATCACTGCACTCACCAATACCCAAACCAGCATAAGCCTCTCTTGCCTTGCCCTTTAATCTAGCTTGCACCAACAAAGCCCACTCTTCCTTTGGCCAACTTCTCAATTCAGCAATTTTCTCAAATTGTATAAAGAAATCCTCAGCCTCTTCCTCTACAAATTCTGGCATAAGTTTCATCTTTATATCTGCTGAATATCCTCTGTGTTCCCCTTTTTCTACTTCCAACTTTTTCATCTCCACCTTCAGCAAAGCCTCTTGATTCTTTTTCTCCTGTAACTCAATTTCTGTTTTCATTAAAGCCTCTTGATTCAAAGCCTCTTGATTCTTTTTCTCCTGTAACATTATCTCCATCTCCATTAACTTCACTTTCCATTCCATCATCTCACTACCAGTCATTTCTTTGTTTCCTTCTACATACTTTTCCATATTTTCTTCTTCACACTCACTCTGCTCTCCACCCAAAATGCTAGATTCCATCAAACCCTTTATCAGTTCTCTCTGCATATCCTCCTTAAGATTAGCTTTTAACTCAATGCCATAAGTGCATGCTAACTCCCTCAGCTCTTCTCTTGTGCACTGGTATAGAAAATGTACATCCCTACTGCTCATAAAGTTTTGCACATTACTCTCTGCCATGATTACAAATAATTTCAAGGCTCACCACAACACAGTAGTCCAGAGGGGAGGGCTGGCAAGGAAGTCAGATTCTCCTGGTCACACACACTGGGCTCATGGACAGGTGGCACACAATCACAAAGATATCCCGGACGGGTGGCACACAATCACAAAGATATCCCGGACAGGTGCCCAATTTTCTGTTACGTCCCCAGCTGTCCTCACTCTTCAAGCACGCTGCAATAGT
>JAGKTI010024316.1:1213-14431 GCA_018397915.1 Birgus latro | reverse complement strand
AATTTCCACTCGGTTAATGTCGGTGTGCCACAGCGATCAGTCTTGGCTCCAATGCAATTCCTAATTCATATTCATGGTCTCTTATCTATCACCAATAATCTCATTCACTCGTATCCAGATGACTCAATACTTCACAGTTCCTTCACACTTAAACACCAGTTCACAGAGTTTGATATCTAACCCCTAACTTAATACAGCAATTTCCATAAATCAAGACTTATCTAAGAATTCTGAATGGGGACAAAATAACATTGTCTCATTAAATACCAGGAAAACCAGATATAAACAATTTACTTATAGCTGGCAACCATCACCCACTCACTTGATGTAGTGCTACTTACATCTTGCTTCACCTTCATCACTTTTCTCCTGTGTCTGCCCTCTCTCTTCCTATTTCTCTCATCTTTCCAGTCACTTTTTATTGCTCTACTTCCCTTTTCAGTGGCTTTACACTAAGTGACAAGCCGAATGGTTTCCTGACACCAAGAAACCATTTACAACGCTGGGTGGTAACCAAATAGCCAACCCATACATGTTCCCTACGTGTCAGGAGGTGGCTTGGCGGAGGGTTAGTGTCCCTCCCCGTAAAACAACTCAGAGACAAGCGACCACCCTTTACAGGAATTTGGCGTCTGGCTATAGATAGATAGATAGATAGACTAAATGACAGATACTGCCTGATTCCTGTAGTACATTCAACGCGACCAAGACTCCTATCACTGAAAGGACTGACATTCTCTGTGTCTCGCTTAACAACACCCTCAGTTGGACCTCGCATATTTGATCACCTGCAAAAACTGTTTCAAAGATACGTGGATTATTGTATGGAGTCCGTAACTTGTTCACAGACGATCAGTTAGGTATAATTTGCAAGACATGCCCTCAGCTAGAATGTTGCTCACCCTCGTGGAGTGGATGTGGAGAGGATGCATGAAAAAACTCGACAAAATTAGGACAAGGATGTAAGAATGATCAATAACCTAGCAATTACAAACGAACTACTTCCCCTACAAGTAAGACGGAATGTTGCCTCCCTTGCTTTATTTTACAGATACTTTTCTGGTAAATGTTTAGACGAAGTTGCGTCCACTGTGCCACATCTCGACACCTTCCCCCGTGCTACAGGAACATCTGGTAGCTCTAAAGAGTGGACTGTCACATTGCCGTATTGAAGAATTTCTGCCTATCAGAATGCTTTTTAACTGCTTTTCTTTGGAACCCACCTCCTTATAATAGTATCCCCCAAAACTTCAACCTACAGCAGTTCAAGTCCAACTGTACAGATTATTTACAAATGGAGGACATCTGTAATCTGATGTAAAGATTATTTTTAAAAATTTAAATTGCTTTTCCTTCCTCTACTCATCTTCTGTAAAAATAATTATTCTCTTGTATAAAGAAAAAAAAAAAAGGAAAAATATGTATGTGGTAACCATAGGGCGATTTGCCTTTTTAATGTAATAGGAAAAGTATATGGTAGGATACTTATTGACAGAGTCCGGGAAATAACAGGCATTCATTTGAGAAGAAGAGGGAGGTTTCAGGAAGGGAAGAGGTCGTGTAGATCACATATCCATCCTAAGGTGTTGCGTGGAAAAGTTTCTAGAGAAGGGAAAGAACTTCAGTGGGTCTTCGTGGATTTGGAGAAAGCTTATAACAGAGTGGATAGACACGGAATGTGGAAACTGTTAAAATGTATGGAGTAAATGGGAAGCTGTTGATTGTCATAAACAGTATGTAAAAAGGCGTTAGGGTTGCAGTGCGTGTCGACGGTAAACTAAGATTTTCTGTCTGATTGTTGGATTGAAACAGGGTTGTGTCATGCCTCCATGGTTGTCCAATCTGTATATGGATGCATGGGGTTAGAAAAGAGATATAAGAGTAGGGCAGTGAATGCTGGAGTGGCCTTAATGTGAGCGGGCACCGTTTGGAAACGTACTGTTCTATTGTTTGAAAAGGATACTGTTTTGTTAAGTGAGGATGAAGAGGGACTGCAAGGCTTGGTGAATAAGTCTGGGAGAGTGTGTATAAAATGGAATCTAGAGGTGAATGTAGACAAGGTAAAGTTGTGGTCTGTAAGAGAAATGTAGTCACTGAATGAACGCAGGCTGGACAGTGAGGAAATGGAAGGTGTGAGAGCATTTAAGTACTTGGGTAGTGTGATGAGTAACGACGATGGTTTATAGGATGAAGTGTTTGAAAGAGAACAAGGAAGAAAATCTGCTGGTTCATTCAAAGCTGTGATGAGAAATACAAAGTGAGCACGGAAGTAAAGAAAATTCGTTGCTTGATAGTATTTTGATACCTACTCTAACGTACAGAAGCGAAACTTGAACGTTGTTGGAAGGACAGCTCAAAAGTGTGAGCAATGTAAATGAGTTATATGAGGGAAGCATATGGAGTTACATGGAAAGACAGACTGACAAAGGAGGAAGTGAAGGAGCGTTGTGGTGTGGATATGGGTGAGACTGAAAGCTTTAGAAAAAAAATGGAGGTGGTTTGGCCATGTGGAGAGGATGGGCAGTGAGAGACTAACGAGGAGGCTGTATGTGAGTTATGTGTAAGGGGGAAGAGGGAGCGGAATACCGAGGATGGGTTGGAGGGGTGGAGTAGAGAGGTGTATGATAGAGGAGGGTATATGTTGGGGGGAGGGCAGCGAAATGGTAGGGGACAGAGCGATATGGAGGCGATCTGTTTTTCGCCATCCTTTTCGAGATTAAAGCGTGTGGCTATGGACATACAGACAGGAGTCATTGTACTGATTTATAATTAAGGGTTAATCTAAATATCTTGGTTGACTACAGGCGTGTCTAATGGTGAAATTAATTCTAATACATATTTTGTTTTCCCCTACAATGATAAATTATATAATCACTGTTACTCATTATTTCATCATAAAGGCGTATTGGTTACTGAGAAACACTAGCCAACACAGAGCCAAATGATTACACACATAATACATTACTTATACACGCACAGTAGCCTATCTTCCCACGAGGGGCAGGGTGAAGCAAATTTTTTGTTGTGACATGTCGTTGGAAATGAAAGATGAATGAAGGAAACACTGCTGAATGAATCTGATTAGTAATAACATTCCATCGACCTATCACCAATGCTTTATGACCCTATAGGGACCGTCGGGGCCTAGGCTAGCCTACTTAGTGCCAATATTTACTTCTGAAGTGACCGGGTGCTCACACCTGGGTAACAGTAGGTATAAACACTAAACCCTTACCATCCGTCAGATATAAACCCCACTGCGCCACGTCTTGTTGGAGAAATAAAGGCTTCCCGGGCTACAAAACATTTGGCTTATCACTTAGTGCAAAGAACTAGGGCAGGACTACATACTGTGACTGGCTGGTGCAATCCCCATCCCGCCAAATACTCGTTTTACAGTAACTTGGCCCAGTTTTTCGTCCTTTTATAGCTTGCTTGACGCAGTAGACGTACATTCAGTGTTACTGATACACTGATCTGGTTTATAGTCAGGCAGTTATGTTGATGAACTCATTTATATATTTTTTTCTCTGCTGTTGAAGCAGTGATTTGGTTTTTGTTCAGGCAACTTTATCGATGAACTAATTTGAATAATGGTCATTGCTGTTGATGCAGTGATTTGGGTTATATTCAGTGTTGTTAAAGCACTTCTTACACCCACGCATGCACCACGAGGAGGCCATGTGTCTAGTACTGTTAATTGGTCTGTCCATATTTCCAAGCGAAGGAGAACCGCCAGGTATGTGATAACCATATAGGAATCTCTGCTATCCATAGCTGGAAAAATCCTAGCTCAAGTTTTGCTGAACCGCCTGATCAAACACCTTCAACGGGGCCACCTGTCAGAGAGTCAGTGTGGCTTCCGTGATGGTCGTGATACCATCAACATGATCTTTGCTGCCCGTCACCTCCATGAGAAATGCGACGAGCAACACAGCGACCTACGTCAATCTGACAAAGGCTTTTGCACGGTCAGCAGGGAGGGTTTGTGGAGGAACAAGCGGAAATTTGGGTACCCAAGAAAGTTACTCACATTAGTCCAGCGGTTTCTTGACAACCTGATGGTCAGTGTGGTGGATAATGGAGAGGCCTCTGATGCCTTCTCAGTGACTAATGGTGTGAAGCAGAGTTGTGCTCTTGCCCCATACTCTTTAGCATGGTGTTCTACGCCATGCTGATTGATGCTTTGAAACAGCTGCTATGATGGCATAAACATCGGGCACAGGACTATTGGGATGCTTTTCAAGTCCAGGCATCTGTAGGCTATCACAATTGTAAAGATGTCAGTTATTAGAAATATCCTTTTTGCTGATGACTGTGCCATGAATGCCTCAACAGAGGAGAAGATACAGCTGGAGATGGACCGTTTCTCCTCTGCCTGTGACGACTTCAGTCTCATGGTTAGTACCTAAAAGATGGAGGTGATGTACCGGCCTGCTCCTGGGAAACCGTACCAAGAACACCACGTTACAAGAAATGGACAAAACCTATACGTAGTTGACACCTTCACCTACCCGAGCAGTACACTCTCACGGGCAGTCACAGTTGATGCTGAGGTCAACAACAGTATCTCCAAAGCAAGCACTGCATTTGGCGGACATACAAGTGAATGTCTGGGAGTGAAGAGGAATCAGCACTGCCACCAAGCTGAAAGTCTACCATGCTGCAGTACTCACCTCCCTTCTATATGCTTGCGAGATATGGGCAGTGTACAGCAGACACGCCAAGCAGCCCAACCACTTCCATATGAGCTGTCTTAGCAGACTGCTGCAGATAAAGTGGAAGGACAGTTTCCCTAACACAGAAGTCCCAAAACATGTCAGTACTCCAAACATCCACACCCTTCTTCTGTAAAGGCAAGTCAGGTAGGCTGGACATAAAGTGTGAATGACAGACAGCCAGCTTCCAAAACAGCTCCTGTATGGCGAACTCTGTGGCAGGACAATTTCTCCAGCACAGAAATCCTAAACATGGCATTACTCCAACCACCCACACCCTACTTCTAAAAACGCAAGTCAGGTAGGCGGGACATACAGCATGAATGACAGGCAACGACCTTCCAAAACAGCTCCTTTATGGCGAACTCTGTGAGGGCAAGAGATCTGCTGGGGGGCAAAAGAAACGCTTCAGGAACTCCCAGAAAGTGTCCCTGAAGGCACTCAGCATTGGTGTTGACACCTGGGAGTCCTTGACAGAGAATCGTCTTTCTTGATTCAACAGGATCAAAACAGGATCCAATGCAGCAGAAGACTGATGAAGTACTGAGACTGAGAGGAATCGTGCTGTGCGCAAGGCCAGAGCTGCTAACACTACAGCTGCTGCACGTACCCATGTGTACCCAACATGTGGAAGGGAGTTCAAGGCCCGGATAAGCCAAATCAGCCATCTTAGAAATCACTGCACCCGTTCACCAAACGACATCTAAAATCACGGCCATCTTCTTATCCAAAGGACGAACAGTACTGATTATTGGTTTGTCTATACAAGATTATGGAACTAGCAAGATGATTGTGTCTCTTGCCTTATCTGCCTGAAAGCAACACATCCACCTCACTACCCACAAATGCCACTCATCCTGTCCACGCTCCCACCCTACCCATCCCACTCACCCCATCCACCCCGCCCTGCCTACCAACCCACCTTACCATCCACCCACCAGTCTACACACCCACCTTTCAAGCTCTACTAGCCAGAGGATCTGCAAGTTTACAAATACACTTACTTACATATTCAAAGTTGTCCGTCTGCTACAGAAGACAAAGATTGCTACACTTACTAGGATGGTGTATTTCTTATTGCTTTGGTGGCAGCGTGTGTGATTGTGCAGACCAATCCTGGATCCGCAAATTTTGCCACAGTGTAGATATAATTCAAGTCCGAGCTTGCTGGAAAAACTCTGTTCTGGATGCGCCACCGTTGTTTACACTCTTCTCTGGCCAGGTTTCGAGCTTCTTTGAGATGGATGGTTCTGTTGATGCAGCGGTCTCACCACTGTTGTTTGTCTGAAGTATTGTTTTCAGTTTCTTTTGGTATGATGTTGCATATCTTCAGAGTTCTCCTTATCTGATCTTTATGTCTTTTTTTCCGTCCCCATGGGTTGCGATGTGCTGCAGGGAGTTGGCCATACAGAACCTGGGGGAAGGTGGTGCTCAGGCACGCTGAACAGGTGTCCAACCCATCTGAGTTTTTTTAAATTAATTAATTAATTTTTTTGACCAGTATGTTTTTATGTTGATTGACTTTGCCCGCTAGGAAATTTGTGAGTGAGGGACTTTATCCTCGCGTGTGAGTCCTACGATGTGCTGGAAGCATCGGATGTGATCAAATCAAGCTGCTTGATTTGACGCTGGTTAGTTGTCCAGAATCTAGCACCGTCATAGAGGGTGAGGGGCATACAGCCGTATATAATGTGACCATCTCGATTGTCAGGTTGGTGTTTTCAAAGGCTCTGAATTTGAGACCTCCAAAAGAGAGAGGTATGGCTGACTCATGCAAGGACATCTACATCAATGTTATGCTTATCTGTGAGCACAATTTTAAGGTTGGTAAAATTCTCCACCTGTTTTACGTTTTCGCTACTAATTTGAAATTCAAAAAGCTCTGCTGGGCTGTTACTTTGTGACATTATTTCTATTGTACTGACTTTAATTCGGAGCACTATTCCATGGTATATGTTGGAGACGATGGTGAGGCTCTGTTGTGGGGCTTCTGGGGTGTGTGGAAGGACGGCATGGTCATCAGCTTATTGTGATTCTAAGAAATGAGTCTTCCCCCCCCACCCACACAAAGAGAGAGAGAGAGAGAGAGAGAGAGAGAGAGAGAGAGAGAGAGAGAGAGAGAGAGAGAGAGAGAGTGGGAGGGGAGGGCGGGGGAGGGGGGAGTGCGTGCAGGGGATATTGGCAGGACTGGATTTATTAGGTGGAGGCGAGGTGGAGGAGGTGGAGGGAGAGAATAATTTATGGAGTGGTAAAGATGAATGGGTAATGTGGTCAGGTCTCAAGGGCTACAAGAAGTAAGAAATATATAATTGTGTTTACAGACTGATTTCTATACCCACAGCTCTCTTTCCTATCCCATGACTTTGATTATCGTCTGTAATCGTTTTCTCGTGGCCACACCATAAAGATCTGCTATATCACTGTAAGACTTAAACCAGCTCCTTTATTTAGATCATATATTCCGAACACTAGAACACCTGGACACATTTTTCATCACTCAGCCAACTGATTTCAGTATATTTTTCCTACACAGCGCTATCATAATATTGAACATGTGAAGCATCTTGAATAAAATTTGCCTTACCAAACTTATGTCTTACATCCCCGAGCCTTGAATTAATATAGTCATTCTCTCATTCCCCTACACCCCTCATCATTGACTAACACACTACTGTATCTCCTTCATTCTCCCTGGATGTTCTCGTATTTGAATTAAAATATACGAATATTGCATCTTCATGTCATTCTGCTTAACACCTTTCAACTTTTTCACACACAAACTTAACCACTTCCACTATTTAATCCCCATCACTAACAGTTCTAACATTTCTCTCCGCCATACGGATATAATTGTATCAGGTTCTTCTCCATGAACAGACACGGGACTCAGATCTGAAATTTAGCAAGTGTCACTACTCAGTGGTACATATATATATATGTAAAACATTGTATATGAAATATCTTATATTTCTGAGTAAGTATTCATACTTTGCTCACTGCAAGTGAAGTTCTGTCACACAGTGGATTCTGGTAATCCGAGGGATCACATAAGTACCTCTGTGTTAACATTTAACTTTGTATATGAAATATCTTGCTAAAGGTGATATGCTAAAATCACATAATGGAAGGATGAGGGTGTAGAAGCCGCAGTTACGGACAAAAGAAAACATTTCCATGAATGGAGAAGGGATGGTAACAGACAGGAATACTTGGCTGCTAAGCTTAGGTATAGAAAAGTGATATACACGGCAAAATCTGAGTCTCAGAGACCTTTACCGGATAATGTAAATAGTGATAAAAGGAAGAATGCGTCATTTAATGTGGAAAATCAGATGGAGAGAGAAAACAAGGATATCACAGGTGAGCGGTGTATGAAGAATGATGAAGGAAAGGTAGTGGTGGACAGTGAGGACATTAAAGAGGCCTGGGAAGAACATTATAACCCGCTGTTGCATGAGGAGTCTGACCGGAACGGGGAAAGTTTGGAGTCAGTGGAGCCAGTGTTTTAGCCCTTGCCTTTGATGCTGCTACTGAGGGAGAGACGGAATAGGGCCCAAGAGTTTGAAAGTAATTGTTGATAAAATAAATTTGGCGATATCTACGGCTTCTGGTGGTACTGTCAAGGCAGAGGGAGTGGAGCCATGTGTAGTTTGCCACAAGGGTTTGGGAAGCAACTCCAGCTTGTATAGTGTTGGTGATATTTGGGAGCACAAGAGATATAGCGGTATTAGAGGTAGACTGCGAAATAATGCTCATTTTGTGAATGCGCAGTGTTGGGGAGAGAAAGTAGTGATTGTCGGGCATGAAAGGATTGATCTTGCTTGAGAGTCTCTTGAGAGTATGGAGGACTTTTGTTATTTGGGAGATATGTTATTTGCTGGAGGTGGTGGCTAGGGTAAGGAGTCGTTGGAGGAAGTTCAGGGAGCTGTTGCCCCTCCCAACACTGAGAGGGTTCTCCCTTTGTGCTAAGGGGTCTTCGTATGCGGCATGTTTTAGGAGTGGAATGCTGTATGGTAGTGAGACCTGGGCAGTAAAGAAAGAGAATATTCTTAGCTCAAACGTACAAAAATGACAATGATTAGATGGGTGTACAGTGTGTCTTTGAATGTGAGGCCTGGGGGGCTACCACAATGATTAAGGCGATAAGAGGATGGACGGAACTTGAATGTATTGGAATTGTTATGAGGAGGGTGGCTTGAGATGGTCTGGGTATGTTGAGAGAATGGAGGATGACAACTGCGTGAGGAAGAGGAGCTGTGTGAACGGGGTTGGGATGCGAAAGGCAGACCAAAAAAGACCTTTGGGGAGGTCATAGAATGTTTACTTCAGGGATAAGGGACTGAATAGGAAGGCTGCCAGAGATCGAACTGCATGGAAAGCCGCTATTAGGTGACCAAGGCCGACACATGCAAGCATGTTGGAGCCTTTATACGAACGATACGGCGATTCTGAGCCCCAAGTAATGGACCTACAGTAATATGTGCCTAAGTACTAAACTTCCATCCATAGGGTGGGTATGAGGCATATACGAGTAATAAAGATGCTGATATAAACAGCATACAAAATAAATCAAGTTGTAAAATGCACTATACATCTCTAGGTAAGGAATTCTACAGAGCTTCTTATGCCACCTTGAACACGGTCATATTAGTCGCAGTAGAACAAATATATTGCACAAATGTCTCTGTGAAAGACACACATGAGACTTGGTGGCCTAAACTGAGCAACCCTCAGCTGACTGCAGACACTGACCAAGAACAGGGACCCTGACGGGTATCTCTCCAGCGGCGACAGAGGGAAGTGGGGCATTGTTTCTCGTCTTCTCCCCTCCCTTTTCTCTCCCATTCCTTCTTTTTCTTTTTAAAAGTGTGGATATTATATATTTTCATATAGTTTAGGTGTGTTTGTAAGGGGGACCGCCTGCAGAGAGCATGGCTGTTCTAGTTATTTTTCAAACCTAACCATTTAACCTAACCTGTATAATATAGTTAACCTACCCATCCTCCACAGCGTAACCTTGCCTACCTTCTCAGCCTCATACATACACCTGCCTAGCTTGGAATGAATATCCTTAACCTTAGTAACATATTCCACAATGTTCTAAACCTTCCTGGCCAAATGTCACTGAAAATAAATTCCAACCTATTACTTCTCTCTTCTTAGCCTTTCTTGCCCACATATAGGTACCTGCCAGATTTGTTCCAGCCATCGTGCTCAGTCCATTGATCGCATTTGAGGAACAGAGCGTAACCCTTTCAGCACCAAAACATCTCTTTCACGTAATTCTTGCAAACTCTTGACAGTTATGTAGCTTCGGAGAGGTGCTATGTAATGTGGGTGTCAACGAAGCTTTTATCTAACTCCTACGATATGACAGACCTTCTTAGTCTTATAGAAACAGAAAAAATAGTAAGAAAGATGTTGTGCGGCTGAAGGGACCAGTAACTCGTCTGCCCACACCCAATCGCCTTACTGAGGTCCCTCCACTCACAATACCCTTATCTCCCTTCACAGGCGCTAGGGGACACGGTCATCCTCCCTCCTTCCCTCCCACTCCGTCTTCTTTTGTATGTAATTCTTTATTGCACCATCAGTCCACTAGATTTCTTCATGGAATCTCTCATTTCAAATAAAAATCGTCTGTCACTATCATCAACACACACACACACACACAACTTTAAGGATATGTATGATAAAGATGGTTTAATACGCGCAACAGTACGAGCTTGACTCATTCCTGTTAAGATACGATTTGGTAAGAACACACACACACACACACACACACACACAAAGGACCAAACAGTGACATGAATATATTGCAGCGGATAAGAACGAGTGACCATCTGACCACAGTGTTGTCATAAAAATTTAAAGAAAATGTCACAGGAAAATAAATACGAAATTATTGTTGAATTATTAGGCTTTACTGACAGAAGTGAAATACAATGGCGTTTTTATATCACCTAAGACAAAGAATATCATGCATCAGAAATCCGGAGCATGAGCTTTGAAGTTAATTGTTATATGAGTCGAGATTTCTTGTCGCGAGTTGAGTTGAAATGCTTCAGGTGTACGAACAGCATCTTTCCCTGTTGGAGGGCTGTACTTGAAATAATCTAATCTGAACTTCTTCCTTTAGTGGCGGGTTTACTTCCTTAAAATTAGGACTTTTGAATAGTGTTTTAAGGGTGAAAATCTAATGGCACCTAATTAAGCATCATAAGCCGATACCAGTTGCAACATGGCTCCACCCAGAAGTCCCCATTTTTTCTGATACTGTTGTAGAGAAAGAATTACAGCATACGATGGGCCACTAAGCAATATGAGATGCGCTGGCACGATACAGAAGTGTAAGTTTAGTGAGTAAAGACTCTCAGTAGTATTCTTGAGCATCATTTTGCCATAACAGCCAAAACCAGCCAAGGACTTGGGTGTGAGGTTATGACAACAGTAAGCACGGGGGGAACGCCAGCTAGCACACTGTGAACGTTTTGAATACTTAGCGTTAGATCACCAGATGCAAATGCAATGCATAAAAATACGCACTGCATAAGCCACTCGTACAGGCAGTAGAGTTTCTGTGTGCGAATTAATTGCTTTTACATGGCCTTAAGACTTGCAATTATACCAGCTTAGACCAAAACGAGGACCACTTGTCTTATTAAGGTCATTTTGAGTTGTAGTGATGAATAGCTTCATGACATTTCCTTTTCACTTGTTCAAAAATTGCCACTTACGCAACGCTTGTACTACGGCGTGGGGTTATTGGTATTCTTAGACATGGTTATACTTAAAACTGCGGCAACCCAGTTAAGTCAGTAATGCTCGTGAATTATCGCAGAAAATAAGGTTATCCTCTCCGGAAGAGCAAAACCACAGAAAACCTTTTATCAGTGGCCGAATACGACCATTTGAGTGTTGTATCACCCAACTGTGATACTCCCGAATACGCCTTATTATCGGTCGGACTGGCACAATAATCTTCCAGTGTTATGATGGTGCTGCAGTAATGTCCGAGATGATGGGGGTAGTGGACAAAATATTTCTGTACAAGAAAAAGATGAATTAGGACATGACGTAAGCACTGTCGGTAAACGCTTGGCTATTGATCGAATGATAACACCCAGAAATGGGGTGAATTACCCTTGCTGATTGCACACTTAAATATAGAAACAAACGTTCATGTAAAATTATGAATAAAATATCCGATATTTAAATGTTAGAATTCATGCAAGAAGGTACAGTGTTACAACAGGAAATCTCTTTAAATTCGATTTCATAATGGAGCATGTCAACTGAAGTCCTCGCTACATTCCTTTGGAAAGCTGGGATTCCAAGGGGTTTTTGCTTGGTCTTATGAGTAATTATACAGCTAAAACAAAATTAACTGAGTGTATCTACTACCTGCTGAAAGACTATCTTCTCTATCTCACATAGTAGAGAAGTTAGCAGCCTCTGAAAACCATCGCGTCGGGACATGTCGTGTCGGACCGGGCCGGGTCGTGTAGTGCCACTCATTTCTCAGCTGAACGTAAACATTGCGTCGCTCGCATCGCTCGCTCGCTCGTAATGAGTTGGGTAAACTTGGAAAGGTGTGTTCAGTATCAGTGTACCAGTCGGAGTTCATGCTGTAGGGCTGATGGTGTGATGTGGGGGCAATGTTCTTTATTGTCAATGTAATCTTAGTCTCATATCTGCTCCTCCTCCCATTCACCATTGTCATTCCTCACTCTCCTTTCCCGTCCTTCATCCATTTCTCTCTCCCCTCCTCCATTTATCTCATTCTCCCAATAGCCTCATTGTATCTCCACATCATTCTTTCCTTAGGCTTCATTCATCTTGGCTTGTATAATGCATTTCATGTATAGGAATCACTTAAGGCATGTCAGAGTTGATTTGCAGCGCGGCTAGTAAAGGAAGAAAATTATTAAACGATATTATCCCCCCTCATCACAGCAAAACAAAGAATACCACTATAATCAGCCAATAACAATGACCACAGTTACCCCTTAAATGCATGGAAAGAAACCTAGATTTAGTACTGATTTCTATATACCGGCTGATGAAAAATATTGCTCATATTTTCTATACTGTTTCCATCGTAATGTGAGCGTACGCGTGCTCAATTGTTGTTGTTATTATCATTGTTATTACTTTTATCATTATTATTATTATTATTACTATTATTTTATTATTTATCCTGGAAGGTTTTCTTAGTGGGTGAATGGATATTTGCCCTAATATACTGAATATTATGCTGATATAATTCCTTCTTCCTTGTTCTTCCCCTTTTCTTTCTTACCAGTTCATCTCTTGGGGTTCTTTCTCCCTCAGTGCAGTTATGAGATGGAGGTTCAGTATGAGCCATGCACAAGACTGGCTTCTTTTTGCTTTTTAACTTATTTTCCCTAATCTAATTCTCCGTATGTTTTCAGATCTTCACTTTTTTTTTCAGAGAGAGAGAGAGAGAGAGAGAGAGAGAGAGAGAGAGAGAGAGAGA
>JAGKTI010024315.1:0-14432 GCA_018397915.1 Birgus latro | reverse complement strand
CTCTTACCTATCCTTAACCCTTCCTCACAACGTGGTCAAAGTCTAATAAAAACAAGCTGATCTTGCCCTTTGACTTGTTATTCTAAAGCAATACATTTACTTCTTGGCTGACCCTCAACACATTCACCAAGTAGCCTAAATTGGATCATGGCAGTTTGAGTAATTTTGTTGGCAAGTTTACACATGGGGCGCACTTTGACTCGGCCCTATGACCTTGTCCTTTGGCTATTTGTCCTCAAACTTGAATTACTTCACTCTTGCCTTACTCTCAGTTTTTTCCCCAAGTTTGGTAAATATTGCATATAAGCTGTTTCAGTTGATTCTGCCATGTCATAATTTAACCTAGCCTGTGCCCTTGACGTCTAACCTACATTTTTCAGAAACACTGGGTTTACTCACTGACTGTCGTTCAACCTTTCCACCAAGTTTTGTTAATACTGGATGATGGATGAGCTATTTTATTAACACACGAGCGTGCCCGCCTACTAAAATGTAACAAAGCTTTGGCTTCCCAAATGCGGATGTAATAATGTGTTAATGATTTGGTTTATGTGGAGAAGCCAGCAATCGGTGAGCTCTGAATGGTATGTAAAAGTTTAGTGGCCTGTTTTACTTGGTTCGTTTCTCCGTTCTCCTCTTTTCGTATTTTTCCTTTCTTCGTGTCGGAGTCCTATCTTACCTCATCCTTAGGCGAGAATGAGGAAAATATGCTGCTGCTACTACTGATGATGATCATGATGCATGTATTCTGTCCTTAAAGCCTTCAGGTTAGTATTTTACATCTTTTATTATTATTATTATTTTTTTTAAATATTACTGCTGCGAGAATGACTTGTGACGCACCCTGAATTCTTACTCTGGCCCATACTGGAATCTCGCTATCATCCGACGTCTTGGTCATCTTCCATTTACACACACACACACACACACACACACACACACACACGCACACACACACACACACACACACACACACACAAACACACACACACACACACACGCACGCACAAAGCTACATCACGGATATAAACATGCATCCGTGACCATCAGCCTGATCTATAAAAAAAAGATAAACATGTAAATTCGCAGACTGACATCGTTTTCATGTAATAAGGAAATAAATGTACTGTACTAGCGCATCGTTGCTAAACTCCCTCATTGTAAGAAGTTTCTCCCGATTACAATAAAATCGTGTGTTGCTGAAAAAATAAAATAAAAGACTTAATCATACTGAAGAGAATAAAGGACTTTGTGTCTAACGAAAAAAAAAAACACACAAAAATTGAGAGATGACATTATGCTGAAGGGAATTTAAGAGACTGTTTTACACCCTCGTGGTCGGGATAGCTCAAGTATTCTATTGCAGCTGACGTAATTCGATTTTCTTGAGCTAAGAATGAGTTGTAGGAGCCAGAGATTTAATGCTGGTACCACCGTCCAACTTACTATCAGTACAACAGGAGTATTCGGCAACAGGTAATATCTGCCTATCATATTCACCTGGAAGAAGGTATACGAACCTATGATAGATTGTATTAAGACACTTCGTATCTTGTGAAGCATTCTCCCTAAAAAATAAACAGATCAATATCAAATAATTTTCTGTACATTCTGCATAAAATATTAACGTATTTTTATTACCTCCCTTCTAGTATATCAACCAACGCTCACTCTAAACACTGACTTATCCGGTACCTCATCAAGCTGGCGGAATTACTGTAGGTGTGTGTAGCGGTGTGAAGGTAAACACAGGCTGACACCGCTAAGCAAATACACATTACTACACACACACACACACACACGATCGTACAGGGCTATATATTACATTTTATAATTATTAACTGATCTGCCAAAATACCCACCGACATAACATTATAAATATCCCCGCTAATATCCATCACATTAGTCCCGAATGAGACATATATCTAGTATGGAAGGGGGATATTAACGCCCACGCTGTGACATGGGGAGGTTTATGATGCCATTTACTGCGTGCAGTAAGTGGGCTACGTCAAGTGATGCCATTTACTGCGTGTATGTAGGCTACCTGATATTGCCCACAGGGGGTTTGTTTTCACTTAATGGAGCTGAACCACACGATATAAACACTGTTGTCTATCTATCTGCCCATCTACTGTATAACCAGGCGCCATAATCCCGTTTGACTTTGTGTTAGTTGTTCTACGGGGCGTGGTCCGATGTGGACTGAAGTATCTCACTAGACCTTGCTAAGGGGAAAGGTTCTAATCTTCCGCCAACCCACTTGCTGACACGTAGGGAACACGAATGGATCTGTTATATGGCTACTACCCAGCGTGTCCTGGCTTACAGGAAACCATTATATATTTGTTGCACAATGTCAAACCACCTAAAAAGAAAAGCAGGGTAATATTTGTTGTTGTTGTTGTTGTTGTCCGACTCTGGGCATAGGTTTCACAGTCTGCTATCAAGGCCCAGCAGTCCTCCTACATACCATACACCTCCCATGTCACCACTTCGGCGCTAACACCCACCGTCCATATTGAATACATGCTAGGGCTGTCTCATACAGGACTGGTGTATTGCAATTAGCGGGGGTGTTTTTACGACATGTTGGCGGGACTTCTGGTAGATCAGTAAAGCCAGATTTAATGAAATTCAGATCCTTAAACTGTTCCCTGCCCCAGCGCGGATTTGAACCTGGGTCCGTCGAGACTGCAGGCCACCTCTGTGTCAGGAAAGATGGGAAAAATAAAGGGTAGCCACAGAAAAAGAATGATAAAGGTGAAGGAAGAAGTAGGCAGTACTACATCAAGTGAGTGGATGATGATCGCCACCACTTACCAGTAACACTATGTTGTGTTGCATGATATTTTGTTACTTTAAAAAATGAGGCTGGAATGAATCTGCTTGTTCATTAGTAAGATTCACACACCATTCTAACTACATCTGTCCATCAACTGAAGTGATGATGTGGTTAGTGGCACTCCCAGGTTTTAATGCTTGACCTAACCGAATACAGATAATAAGCCAGCCTCAGATTCATGCGATTTAGAGCGAGAAAGTTCCATCAATAAACGCTGCTTTCTTTAACCCTCTTTGTCCGGCAGTGTATGTTTCACTAAGATCTTACTGCCTCCAGGCAATTATCTTCACCTTAAAAACGATCATTAGTGATGAATGGGGTTGTGGAGGCTTATGTAATACCTACATTACGAGAAGCCTCTCCTAAACAAAAGAAAAAAATCGTCTGAAGATAAATTTATCTATCTATATCTATATCTATCTATCTGCATGTGTGTGTGTGTGTGTGTGTGTGAGTGGGTGTGTGTGTGTGTGTGTGTGTGGGTGGGTGGGTGGGTGGGTGGGTAGTTGTGGGTGGGTGTATAATAAAATACATCATAAGAGTGATTGGGACTAAAATAAAGAAAACAATAAACTGTCGGCTTTTTTTTTTTATTTAGTTCTCATGCTTGACATAAGAGGAAAACAAAAGCAACTCTTTAGTTCATCTGATTTAAAGAGAGTCTTAGAATATTCTTTTCTCTCCTTAAGGCGTCAACAAATTTTAGATTAATAATTGATTCAAAGCAAGAAAATTAGGTGAATTCTCTTGGCTTTCTTTCGAAGTCATTTACATTTTTGCAAGGCAGGACTCTGAAATCTCACACCCATAAAAGTCCACAAAATCCCGGACGCCAGAGTTATGCTGAACATAATTTCCCTTCCTCCAAACTCGAGAAACTTGGAACACCAAAAGAGACGCGTAGGAGGCAATGAACCAGCAATGTGTGGAGGGAGATGAGAGGGTTGGGCTGTGTGTGATGGGTGTCTTGAAATTTAGGCAAAGCCGAGTTCGCACAAGGATTCGCATTTACCAAAATCTTAACCCCATCATGGTTCTGTCTTCTCTAATTCTATAGTCCTACTAACGCCAAACTACTCAGTTCAGGATGAGTGTTAACGCTGACTCATATGATTCACCCTGTTAAATCTGGAGTTAGTTCGAACAGGGTACTAGAGTTGTCTCGATGATGATGGGCTTGATGGTGACAGTATGAACACTGTAAGGTCCCTAAGATTATTTCTCAGATGAAAAAAATCGCCCACCGTTACTTGGAATAATAGACTTCTCTCGAACATTAATGAGTAAAATAATCTGCAGGATAAACGGTTCTCTACAACGACTGACATTTAAATTAGTTTTTTTTTTATTCACTCCAGTTTGATTGTAAAGTGTGTGCTAACTGTGAAGAAAAACAGAAGTATAAATAATGAAGTATTACACAAAACTTAACTCTTTGATAATGAAAGGACATCCCAGAGTCGAATTAAACTGCCTGGAGGTAGCAAGAATAAAACAAGATATTAGCCGTGGTTAAGGAGTCAACCCATTCAACCCAAGCGCGTCATTCTCATTTTTTCCTCAGTGCTGACCTACAACTATATTTACCTGAGCAGTCCCCAAATACTTAGGGTTTAAAGGGAGGTTATTTTCTCGTTCCAAAGATATATCCTAAGCCCAATAGAACTATCTGATAACAGAAAGAATAAAATATCAAAAATAAATACCGTGCGACATTGCGTTTAAGCAGGTAACACTTTGGCCATATTGTGGGCGCATTAATCCCTTCTATCAGCTGATGTATTGTCATTTAGGGCTGACCTCTAGTAGTGAAGGGGTTGATAAAGTGTAATTCCTCCTCTTCAAATTCTCGTAATCTGAATAAAACCGTCTGCAGGCAGCAAGAATAAAATGTTAATCATATCCTCGGGATGAAGGAGTTAAGCTATTTTACTATGACTACCACAAATCCATTTTGCCCAGTTATTGAGAATTCTGGTAGTAAGAAAGCTGAAAACTATTTCGGCTAAAACTACGATTGCTGGAAATCCATCCAGCGACATAAAATGGTCTGAATGTTGTCTATATTAAATAGCCAGGAGCGTCAATGAGAAAGAACTGCTGAAGCTTAAGAGTAAAGTTTAATAAAGGGTAAAGTTCAACAAAGGGTGATGTTTAAAGGGTGACGCTCGATAAATATGGCACCAAGGCGACGGCAGCCCTGGGAATCCTGTATAGAGAGGCAATGGCGCAGAATTTTACCCTTCGCCACTCCCACCGAATTAGATCTCGCTTCATCTTAACCCCCTATCAACCCCTTCTCCTTGCTGCTGTCAGGCGAATTCATGCAGTTCAGAAGTTGCGATTGAACATAACCTTCTTTAGACCGAGGTTGTCATTTTTCGGTGAGGAAGCAGCTCTAGTAGCGGCCCGGTCAGACACTCACTCCCTAAGGATTTTCACAGGCAAGGTGCATCACTCTAGCGGAATCCTGTATGATGCATCGCTAGAGTGAGGCATTCTTGCATGTGATAGCCATCAGGGTGTGACTATCTGAACAGATTGCTCCTGGAGATGTTGTCGCACCTTAAAAATAAAGTTCAGGGAGTAAAAGGGTTAACCTTACTCCCAATAAGTAAAATAATTTGGCGTTACGTGGAAGAGAGTAGCAAAGGTGTTCCGGCCATCAGTAGTCCGAGATTATATGAATAACATAAAAAGAAAATTTTAGGATGCACTACATTAAGAATAAAATGCAATGGAAAAGGTGGTACGAAGTGTCTTACGTCAACATGATTCCGGCTCTTCCTTGTATGTGAGGCAAAGTATGGCGATAGGAAAACGGCATAAAAACCATACAAGAGAATGTATGTCGAAATGCGAACGATAAATTGCTAAAGATGTTCTACGAATCCTGACAAGCGCCTCAGCAAAAGGTCATCTAAAATTACGCTATGGAAATTGCTCCTTACGGCTGTAATTTCAGATTTTTTGCAAATTTGCTTCCAAATTACCCAGACACGAAACCTTTGAGGAATATACGTCCTAACAGAATAATCCAGTGCACAGAATACCAAAATTGGAGATGCCGTCAGTTTCATGTCACATCATTAGTTTTTTTTTTTTCCCCCCGGATAGGAGAGAAGGCATGAGGAAGTCTTGCATTTTCCCGCTCTTGTATTTCTTTCAAAGACAGATTTTCAATACTCACTTGATATGGTGTTATCTTCAGGTGACTCTACACAGACTAATAAGCCAAAAGGCTTTTACAGTCCAAGAAACCATTTAGTGCGAACCAAATGAACGCCTGGTGGTCTAGTGGACTGAGGCACAACAAATGAGAGTGACCTGTAAGGGTTCACATCCCAGTATACACGTGACAAGTCCACAGTAGGTGTGTGTACATGGTAGCATTCATGTAAGGAGAATTGGCTTGAATTCTGTTTGTTTACTGTACTCTCCTGTCTGTCTGTCTCTCTCTCCTATTTAAAAAAAAAAATGCTGTCAAAGAGAGTCGACCTTACCTTTCTCACCTTGCTACTTCAGCCAAATTCTCGTTGACTTAGGAGGCTTTGTAGCACCTGTTCTTTAGCAGTATGTTTTTGCATACTATACCTTATTATTCGCCTGTATACTGTTTGGTTCTTCATTACCAATATACAATATAAAAAGTACACAGACGCGATTGTTAATGAGCTCCACACAGAACTGCACTTTGAGGAAAAAGTACTAGGGAGCCTTCTTACCCTACGAGAATACCACTCCTCGTAATGATTATCACCGCAGAAAAACCTCATATACACACATCAAGTTTTTAACTACCATCAAATCATGTTGCATCCCGATCGAGAAGTAAAAATTGGATGGTGGTAAACAAAACTATGGTAATGTTTCTGCAAGAAGACAAGGTACGGATAGTGCAGACTCTGCCCATGTCTTAGGTCCTTGATGGTCGAATTTCGTCAGACTGAAGGAGTAAATTGACTAGAAAGCAAGAAACTCACCCGTGCGTTGGAACTAAGGTTTATCTAACTTCTTGCAACGACAACGTATTATCCTAATGGTGGGATTAGCTCAGTTCTGTCTGGCAAAATAAAATGACTGTAGTAACCAAGGGGACACTCATGTCTCATAATTATTGCTCACTGAACTTCATGCAACCCACGACTAAATATTTAAGTTGTGAGAGTAGTTCCGCCAGATAACAGCAAACCGGGTATTAGGCAGTAACCAAGGAGATTCTTTCCTTCTTCAGAACAAAGGCTCATTGAACTTCACTGAGCCACCAATAAATATTCAGGCTCTGGGAGTGACCTAGTTCCGTCACGTAAAAACAAGCCAGCTTTAGTACTTCCTTTGACTGAATTGCTAAACAACAGACAGATCGGGAAGACGGACAGCACCGGTGATTACAGAACTGACATTCCTATAATTAACTGAGACAAAGGCGGAACTTATCTTAGTGCAAAATACTGTACATTTCATTTTATTACAGTTCACAGCGTCTGTTACTGTACATGGAGTGACAGGGAAGGGAGGTGAGGGTACAGGGGCCTGAGCTTCCGAATTTTTCCTTTATATCGCTGAAGTGACTTTCTTTTTTCGATCAAGTATTTACGTGTGTTGTTTTCAGCAATTTAAGTTCTGTCTATTACCTGCAATTCAGATATATATATTTGACTGCATATCGTAACAGAAAAGTAGAGGTAATGTCCACATGTGTCTCTGCATTCTATTAGGACACAGGATGATGGAGTAAAGGTCACAGCAATTTGTTAAAAATCAGACTCGAAGAAACTATAAATACTATATGTTGTTGTAATCAAAGCAGGCAGACATTCATGGAGAAGCTGCCAGTGCTGTTCACGCGATTCGTAAATTGAGTGTATCTGAACAACAGCAAAAAAAACATTCTTACGTAACTGAAGGACATTCACTTAGCTTATCCAGAGTTGCAAAAAAAAATATGGGAAAAAATAATAACATACATGAAAGAAAACTACATTCGTTACGTATGTTCAGCTTCACGCGAAATGTTCATAATTTACCCCATCCTAACTGATACAACTGTCACGGTGAAACAACTCTAGTATTTGTACTAAAGTCAACACCAGACAATAATTAGCCGAGACTGAGTCACAGGAGCCTGGATGTGTTAAGACGGCCACTTTGAACCCACTCATGGTCGGCCAACTCCAGTACTTTACATCTCATAGCTAAAAGCTCATCAAATTTCATGAAATCAGGATTTAGTATTCAACTTGTGGAAGATGCCGAGTTCCGTTAGGTAAAACAAAACATTCTGGTAACCGAGGAGACTAACTCTTACCTTATACTAAAGGCCACTGATTTTCATGTAACAATCACTTGGTCTTCAATCTGTGGGAGTGGCCCAGCTCCGTCAGATAAAAACAGACCAAATGCAGAAAGAAAGATATCTGTTCCTACCTCATAGCTTAGGCTCATCAAATTCCTGCAACCAAGACTTAATACGAGTATATAAGCTATGTGGAGAAGCCCAATCCCGTCAGGTAAAAACAAAGCGAGTACAATAACCAAAGACGCTCATTCCTGCCTTATTACTAAAGCTCAAAGAATTTTATGCAAGAACGATACTATTGAAGTTGTAGGAATGGTTCACTTCCGTCAGGTGAAAACAGACCGTGTAATATACGTTCTCTGGCTGAAGAATGAGCCTCTTCAGTCCAGTAAAGCCTTTTTAGTTTCCTTTTTCTACTTTCAAACGAGCTTACCTAACAAAGGAAAGGCCTCTCGTACTAGAGAAATTATTGAAGGCTAATCTTGATGCACCAAACTCGAAAATTCCCTCCAAAGGTAAATAAAACTGTCGAGATGGCAAGAATTCTAACTGTAACTGAAGGGCAAATAATAAACGAACTCAGAAGAAAAACAGCACGGTAATCACAGTGCTAAGTCTATGACAGCACATAAGTGGTACGTGATGGAACAGAAAGTGAAATGAAACCACTTTTCACGCAAAAGAACGTACATTTTAGATTATCACTGCATCAGGCAAGTGCGGAGGAGGGAAGCGGGGTTGAGGTATACTGATTTGAGCTCTTGCATTTATTCCTTCATACCGCTAGCGTAGAGTGGAAGACAAAAGTTAGCTTAATAATAACCTCTTCTAGTCCTCAGCTTCCTCGGTTAGCTGATATTCCTAAGCTGTAAGAAGCTTATCATGTTCCTCTCCCCATACGTAGCTCCTTGTGGCGGACGTCTCAAGTGTGAAGCAGAACACAGTAAAGTTGTAGGCGAGCTTTTGTCTCTGACTGTGCTCATCCTTCTCAATCAGTTGTTTACATGTGTATAATTTTTCATCACGTTAACTGCTTCTGTCCGGAGGCGTCTTTCACACTTTGTTTGTGCTACTTCCAGACGACTTTCATTCAGCTAAGGAGAGGCTTTTAAACTGGACTGGTCAGAATTAAGTTTACAGTAAGCCTTTCACAATCAGACGTTTGCATAAAACGGGCAGAATATCATCTACAGTTATCAAAGGTACAAAAAAACATAGTGGAAAGTGTGTCATTGTACTGAAGGGATTAACTTAAGTCCGTTTACGTGGTGTTGTAGACAATACCTTCGGCCTACACTACAGAACAACACCGAATCTCTTACATAATAATCGGTAAATGTTCGACGGGTTCCAAATATCGCATCGCTGGGTTTGGAAAGTCAGTGCACAGTGTTTCGTTATTTATCGTAATGAAGTGGGTCGATATTAACGTTCACAACTGTACACTCCGAGTATACATAAGTGCAAACATGAGGGTTAAAGGCTCCATGCTATCAGCGGTTTCAAAATGTCTTTGTGCTAAATTATCAAGCAGTAAGAAAGACTTTTTCAAAACCCATTAAAAATAAAGAAAAAAAGTTTCTGAAACGTCAGGTAGCACATAAACTAAATAAAAATATCGGGTGACTGTCGGAATAAAATACTGAGAATAACATTAAGACGTCATGGTGTCAAAAATTTATCGCCACACAACAATAAAGTCAGATATATTTCATCCTTGCTCCCCAGACTAATTTTTTTTAACTCTTTCAGTAGGATTCCGTTTTCTTCAGTTTATTCTTGTTACCTGAAGATGAATATGATCAGCTCAGGGAAGACTCACTGAACTGGAAGATTAACATAGCCTTCCTTAGCCCTTTCACTACTTGAGGTACTTCCAAAGCTAAGTAAGATCGTTTGGTCCTTGACTAATTAAAATGAAAAGACGTTCACTGACCAAATGGGTGAACACTTTGGTATGGGCAGCTCAGAGGATGGTAGGGAAACAATCTCTTTCAACCTCTTCAGTTTCATGATATATTTTAGTATTATATTCTTTTTACCATCCTAGGAATATATTGAACTTAGGTAGGACTTACTGTATTGTGGCGTTATCCAGGGCTATATTTAACCCTCCCAAATCTCTGTCATCGAGGTGAAAGAGTTGTTCTGTTCACTTCGATGACACTATTGCAGTTAAATTTTGTCATTCCCTGACGATAAAAAAAAAAAAAAAATGAGAAGAAAATGTCATAGCGAAAGGGTTAAGTTGACAACGTTAATCACTTCAGCCCCAAACCGTCATTGCACCTCTCGATGGAAAATCTCTCTCTCTCTCTCTCTCTCTCTCTCTCTCTCTCTCTCTCTCTCTCTCTTCCTCTTCCTTCTTATTCTAATCAACGTTTTTCACTACGGTTTTACGCCTTTATTGTTGGGCTGATTGATCTGCAAATTACTCGTGCATGTACAGTACTTGGGCTTGACATCTCGAGACGTCTTTCGATTAAGGCATTCAGAAACAAACTGTTCCCTGCCCCAGTCTGAAATAAAATGTGTGTGCTTCCGAACTACAGATAGCTCTTTAAACTCCTTCAGTCAGATCACTTGTTTGTATCATTTATTAGTTTTACTCATGCTGCGTCCACCCAATTTTATACAATTTAGAAAAGAATTACGAATCTGGCTGGGGGAAGGGGGTCACATAAACATTTCGAATATCCACTCACTACCAAAAATACCCCTAGAATGCGTGTACGTTGAAAACAGAGTTCGAACCCAAGCTAAGAAGGACACTTAAAGTGGGTGGTGGTAGTATGTCTTCAGTGCGAGGCCTGGAGAGGGAGGAGGTCTGGGATTAGATTGAAAGGCTGAGAGGAAGAAATGGACCTGAATGCATTGGTGGTGTGAGGAGAATGGGTAGACTGAGATAGTTTGATCGTGTTGAGCGGATGGAGGATGGCAAATACGTGCAGAAGATGAATTTGTGGACGTCGGGGACAGGGTTGCCAGAGGCAGACCAAAACACCCCTGGGACGAGGTCATAGAGTGTGACCTCAGGGATAATGGAATGAATATGGAGGCTGACAGATATCAAACAGCGTGGAGAGCTGCCATTAAGCAACAAGGGTCGACTGATGCAAGTATGTAGGAACCTTTATAAACGAACGAACGAATGATATGTTTGTACCCTTTCGATTTTACTGCTTCCATATGAATATTCTAATACATAACCGTAACCATTACGTCAATCTGTCTTTCACATACATTACTATTCCTATGCACATCTCTTTCCCGTTCGTTCATTGCCAGCTTGGGGAAAGTTTAGTTCTGATTATCATTCTCCCTCCGAGAAGAAGGTCCGGTTCAGCAGTGAATTTGGTACAGAGACTGATACAGATCTTTATACAGGTACCTGAATGCATATCAGCTCTAAAAGACCGGTTTTTTAGGGAAAAATGGGGCTAAGCAAGATTTGATTTTTGTCATTATGAGATGGCGAGCGAGTGCTGTTAACTCTCAGTTAAGTCTGGAAGTGAGTGGCCCGATCCGACCAGTCCCGACCCGACCGTCACACTAGGCAGAAGCTAATAACTTTCATCCTATGTGAAGCAGAGTTGAAATTCTTTCTGCATATGATACATTCATTCAATACATTTTCTTATGAACTAAAGACTCATCCATAAAGACGTAGGAACCCCTTGAAATCTCGAGCTTTCCAAGGGAGTGTGTGAGTGTGTGTTATGTGTCTGTGTGGGTGTATGTGAGAGAATATCTTTCGTTCCGCAATATTTTTCATTGTTCAGCTACCATCATATCAGAGGGAAACAGCGAAAACATGGCGCTCGCTCGCTAGTCACGCGCTTATAAAGCGCATTATACTGGTTAGTAAACTTCGTTCAGTCGATGGGCAGACATCTAATCCTTCCTCACATTTGTTCTTTGTGACAGGAAAAAAGCAGAAAGGTCTAGGAAACTGTGGAAAGGTGGGTGTCTGAATGTGGAAGACGGAGGGGGTTTAGGGAGTAGAAAGAATATTTGTGGGGAAAATAAAAGTAGTAGGCGTTGCAAAAGAGGAATGAGTGCATCCTAAAAGGGAGGGGTGCATTTTGTGAAGAGGAAAACCGAGGAGAGACGAAGAGATGAGTTTGCAGTAAATGAGGATATAGGTACGATGTTTCTGTTGGAGGAAATGAACTGCAACCTTAAAGTCAAGAAAAATGAAAATGAATGCAGAGATAAAGGAGTTATCCCCTTTGACCAGAGTATGTATATATATTTTCTTGTTACCACTAGACAATTACTATCAGCATAGAGGTAACATTTTCGAGCTTGAAGGGTTAGATTTAGGCAGCATTAAATCCTCCACTGGTAGAAATCATTCCGAAGCTGAATAAAGTCGACTGCAAGTACCTCGAATAAAATAAAATGGCGTATCATTAGGCTGATATGAAAAAAAAATGTGGGAAAAAAAAGATATTAAAAGAACTGTGCGAGGCAATAGAAAAAGAATGGGCGACAGAGAGAAAGGATGGATAAATAACGTAGCGAGGTGAACATAAGAGTGAATGCAAAGAGGGACGTTAATATCAGAGGATGGATTGCAAGAAAATATTGCCTGCCTTAACGACCCTCGTGCACTTAAGAACGAGCAGCGGAAGAGAGAGAGAGAGAGAGAGAGAGAGAAATGGTGAGGAAGGAAAGGTGCAGGTGACTGACAAACGCAGACACCAGATTCCTGATATCCTCGCTGGAGCTGCCAATAAGAACATCAGCCATGAATTTCCAACACCTACCTCCCCTTCTTCATCCCCTACTCCTGTCTCTAAACTCGGAAATAAGCTGTATTTACTGGGGAGTCTCACGTTCAGCCGCGGGTAAGGGGTAAGCCAGACCGCCATTACCTCGACTCATTAAGTGCTCCCGGGTTGACTGGGGCGGTTGTAAAGCCAGCATAACACCGCCACACATCACCATTACCCTCCCTCCCCCACTCCCATCAGCTTCCCTTGCTACAATACCATTACTTCCACTACCTCTTCCTGTTACCCCCACCCCTCCTTACACACACACACACACACACACATTCATTCATTCATTCATTTTTGACCTTCCACCCCCTCTCTCCTTCCAGCCCTCTTCCAATCTTCTCCTTTTCTCACCTCTCCTATCCATCCCTTCCCCACTCCTCTTTCCGGCTTCCCTCCACTTCCACCCCTCCCCCCTTCTCCTATCCTTGAACACACTCCCCTTCCCTCATTTCTACTCTCACCTTCCTCTATTACAATATCCTTATTTCAACAACCCCTTCCTTGCTGATCTCCCTCCCCCAAACCCACGCCCCCTCCTCCCTTTCCTTCCTCATTCTCGGCTTCATCCCTCTCCCTCCTTGCTACTCACTCCTTCCACTCTCTCTTTTTGCATGCCGTCCTCCCCTTACTCGCGCTCTCCTCCCCTTTCTTGTCTTTCTTGTTCATTCCCCCTCTCCACTCATCCCCCTCCCATTCCATTCCGCTTCCCCATTCCTTCCTCAGCCTCCCTTTTCACCTCTCCTCTTCCTTTCTCACTCTCCTCTTCTCCGCCTACAAGCCCTTCCAGCATTTGTAATACATATATACTTTCCGCCCCTCCTGAAATACTACGAGACTCCCTTTTTCCCTCCATCCATTCTTCCTTTTCCCTTTCTTGTTCACTCTCCTCTTCTCTTCTCCTCTACTTCTCATCCATGGAAACCTCTACTCTCTTCATATACTTCCCAAACTCTCTTATCAGACCGACACCTTTATTTCCCTCCTTCCTTCACTCCGCCTTTTCTCCCTTTACCCTTTCCACTCGCCTCTCGCATAATTCAAACTCCCTTTCTCGATCAAGCTTTCCCCCATCTTCCTTATATCGAGTACCAGTGGCTTCTCCTCCCAAAACCATACCTTTGTATCAGTGTCAGTTTCCATTCTCTGCCACATCCTTTGTTGTAATTCATCCCTTCTCCTTTCCTCACCTACACCGTTGGTGCCTGTTGGCCTACTGGTTTTAACGCCTAAAACAGCACAAGTATCGTTTAAGTTGTAATCATTGTTAACTGCTGTTTTGTAGCTTACTAATACTTAGTTTTATCTGAGTTACCTACGAAAACATCCACGCTGTATTGCAAGTTTTATAGTCTGTATATTTTCAGAACAGCTGCTCCATCAAATGGGCACCCTGGAGTCAATATTATGATGAGTATGCGTTTATTCTCACGACTCATAGTTAGACAAGCCCTCCTTACATTCCCGGCACGCACACACACACACACACACACACACACACACA
>JAGKTI010024314.1:0-14432 GCA_018397915.1 Birgus latro | reverse complement strand
TCTAAGAGCTTTATACCTCTGTAATTTCCCCTTTCCAGGGCATCACCCTTTCCTTTGTACACATTTACAATTACACTCTTCAGCCAATCATCTGGGACAACACACTCATATATAATCATATTTATCAGGTCAGTGACTAACCTCACCCCAGTATCTCCCGAGGCCTTCAACATTTCGACAGTCAACCCAGACATACCTGCCTTCTTCCCTGCCCGCATCTTGCCTATTGCCTGACTCACAGTAGCAGCGTCAATCAAAGGCCAAGGGCCAAACACTGGATCAGCTGGCTCCAAACCTTCTCTATCCCAATCAAACTCCTCATTCAACAACCGGCTGTAATGCTATCTCCATGCATCGTTAATATCCTCACTGTTCATCACTACCCTTCCATCATCATTCTTCACACACTGCTCACCTACAATGTCCCAATTATCCCTCTTCACCTGATTTGCCACCCTAAAAATCATATTTTTCCTTTCTCCATGATTTAGATTATCAAGATGTGAAAAGCGTGAGAATCCTGTAGCAGCCGTGGCTCAGTGGATTAGAGTGCTCCGCTCTGGCCGTAGGGTCGGAGGATCGAATCCACCCAAGGGTCATTGGTAGACATCAGGAAGGGCATCCGGTCATAAAATGCTACACGCTCCAATCCAAAAAGGCCGACGCATGCAAGCATGTTGCAGCCTTCAAAAATGAAAACGAAGTAAAAGTCATTGTGACTCAGACTTTGCCCTGTATACCTCTCTTCTAGCCCTGCGCTTGGCAGCCAAGTACTCCTCCCTGTTACCACCTTTCTTCCATTCCCGGAAGAGCCTTCTTTTCTCCTTAACTGCAGCTTCTACACCCTCATCCCACCACCAAGTTACTTTATGTCTTGGTGGGCCTCTTGTCCAACCTCATATTGCATCGGTAACTCTCAAGAGGTTGTTCTTAAGGGCTCTATACTGTTCAATAACGCCTCTATCTACGGCTTCCTGTTCAGCCACCACTCTCCTCATCTCATTATAAAAGGCATCCCTTACTGATTGGTTTCCCAGCTTTCATATTTTCCTCCTAGGTACATATGTCCTCCTTCTCATCACTCGTTCCTTAAGCACCATGTCACAAATCAACAGTTTGTGCTGCTGCACACACTCCTCTCTTCCTATGACTTTAACATCCCTCACTAATCTATCTGACTACTATTTCCCCCGGACTCGTACGTAATCAACCGGCTGATTCTTTTCCTAAAATGTGTGTTGCACACAATCATGTCCATAGCCTCCCCAAACTTGAGTATTCTTTCCCCTTCCGCATTCCTCACACCATATGCACATCCTCCATGTACTCCTTCATGACTGTGAGCTGCTTCACCCACATGACCATTTAAATCCCCTCCCAGAACCACTACCTCATCATCACCCATACCACTTACTACACGTATTAAATCATCCCAAAATCTATCCTTCTCTGCGTCATCCAATCCTACCTGTGGAGCATAGGTAATCTAATCATTTCAAACAATTCATTGCGAAGCACAGGATGAGTCTAGGAAGCTAAAAATTGCATTGCCAAGTGCACCAAACATTTCTCCTCAATTTGCCTGGAAAAAAAAAAAATGATTTTCGAAACTTGAAAAATTGGTGCCGCGGGTCAGCCAATGGGTCCTGAAGAATTCCACCAGCTCAGCCACAGAGGGATTAAATATCTATCTATCTATCTATTCCCAGCCACCTCAATCCTGAACGGGGTGGCCACAAACAAATCCCCTCCATGTCACTCTGTCCCCTGCCATTTCACTACCATGCTCCCAGCTCACACCCCCCTCTCTCATATACCTCTCCACTCCATCCCTCCATCTCATCCTCGGCCTCCCCCTCCCTCTCGCCCCCTCCACCTCACTCACATACACTCTCCTCGTCAATCTTTCACTCTCCATCCTCTCCACATGCCCAAACCACCTTAACGTGTTTCTCCTAACGCTTCCCATCACGTCCTCAACCACACCACAACGCTTCTTCACTTCCTCATTTGTTAGTCTGTCTCTCCATGTGACTGCACATGCTCCTCTCAGATAACTCATTTCCACTGCTCTCACTCTTGACTTCTGTCCTTCCAACAGGGTCCAAGCTTCACTTCCATATGTCAGAGTTGGTATCACAATACTGTCATGTAACAACTTTTTCACTTCCATGCTCACCTCCCTGTTTCTTATCACTGCTTTCAACGAACCAGCAACCTTCCTTCCCTGCTGTACCCTTTTGAGCACTTCACCCTCCAGACTACCATCCTTACTCATCACACTGCCCAAGTACTTAAATTCACTCACATTCTCCATATCCTTCCCATCCAATCTCACTGTACACTCACTGGCTTCACTTCTCTCGAAGACCATCACTTTACTCTTCCCCACATTCACCTTTAGATTCCATTTCTTACACACTCTCCCAAACTCATCTACCAAGCCTTGCAGCTCCCCTTTGTCTTCACTCAACAACACAGTATCATCTGCAAACAAGAGTACAGGGAGTTTCCAAACACTTCCCTCTCTCACTAGGGCCACTCCAACATCCACTGCCCGACCTTGTATCTCTTTTATAACCCCATTCATATACAGATTGAACAACCATGGAGACATGACACATCCTTGTTTCAATCCAACCTTCAAATGGAAAGATTCACTCAGTTTGCCATCCACACGCACTGCAGCCTTAGCACCCTCATACATACTCTTCACTGCCTTCAACAACTTCCCGTCCACTCCATATATTCTTAACACCTTCCACAAACCTTGTCTATCCACCCTGTCATATGCTTTCTCCAGATCCATGGAGGCTGCATACAACTTCTTGCCCTTCTCTAGAAACTTTTCCACTAAGGATCTAAGAATGAATATCTGGTCTACACAACCTCTTCCCTTCCTAAAACCTCCTTGTTCTTCTCCAACTAATTCCTCAGTAATTTCCCTAACTCTGTCAATAAGTATCCTACCATATATTTTTCCTATTACACTGAGAAGGCAAATGCCCCTATGATTACCACACACTGCTTTTTCCCGTTTTCCTTTGTACAGAGGAATAATTATACCTGACTTCCAATCCTCCGGGACTCTACCCTCCTCCCAGGCCAATCTGCACACCTTCCACATCCATTCTATTACTATCTCTCCCCCATGCTTCAGCATTTTACCACACACTCCATCAATTCCTGGGGCTTTCCCCATTTTAACTTTCTTCATTGCTTCCACCACTTCCATCCTGGTGATTTCTTCCTCTATTCTCACAACCCTCCTTCTCTCTGCCATTCCCCAGCCACTTATACTTGCATTACTTTCATTCTCTATGTTCAACAGTTCATTAAAGTGTTCTCTCCATCTGTTTACTTTTTCTCCCTTCTCCACTAGTAATCTACCATTTTTATCTTTCACACCCCCACTGACTTCGTTGGCACCCTGTCTAGCTCTCTTTACCTCCTTCCAGAACATTTTCTTACATTCCCTCCACTTTGCACTCAAATTCCTTCCAAACTCCTCATCCACTCTCTTCTTACTCTCTCTTTCTAATCTTTTCACCTCTCTCCTCCTCACTACATATAACTCTCTTGTCCGTCTCTCAGCTTCTTCGTCGCCCCTGTTCCTCATCCACTCATTATATGCTTTCTTCTTTTGTGCCACAGCCTCTCTCACCTCTTCAGTCCACCATGCTGTTCCCTGAACCCCCTTTCGTCGTCTCTTCACCCCACACACCACCTCACATTCTGCACAGATTTCTTCTGTGAATACCTTGCACATACCTTCCACGTCCCCCATCTGCTCCAGTCTATATTTACCCAGTCGCTCTTCCACTTCCCTTCTATATTCAGCCTTTATTCCATCCTCTTGTAACTTTTCTACCCTCCTTGTAACACATGCTTCCTCCTGTCTTTCCCTTCTTCTCTTCCTCCATCTTGTTTGGACTCTGGTTCTTGCCACCACCAAGTGGTGGTCAGAAAGTCCACTCCCCCAGCCTCTATATACTCTTGCATCCATTATACATCTTCTCATTCTTTCATCCACACACACATAGTCAGTCACAGTCACTGCCTTCCATTCATTCATTCCCCCGTCCTCTCTTCTCACCACTCGCCATGTATACCTATGGATCATTTTGTGCCTGAAGAGGGTATTAACTACCACCAACCCCCTCCCAGCACAAATGTCCACTAAAGCACTGCCATTCTCATACATCTCTGCAGGCACACCCCACTCACCAACCACTCCATCCACCTTCTCATTCCCCACTTTTCCATTCATATCTCCAATCAGAAACACTCTCTCATTCCTTTCAAACTTTTCCAAGCAAGCTTCCACATTTGTCCAAAACTCTTCTCTCACTCTACCTACACGATCTTGCGTTGGCGCATACACGCACACAATTGCCCACATTTGTAGTCCAACTTTCACTCTTACCCACACAATCCTTGACCCAACTGATCCATACTCTCTTACATTCTCCTTCCACCTGTTGCTCACAACAATACACACTCCCTCTTTCGCCCTCTCATTCTCACCCACTCCTCCGCATATACCCCACCCATATTCCCATTCTCTCACACTCTCACCTCGCCATTTAGTTTCAGTTATTCCACATATATCCACTTTCTCACTCTCAAGCACCTGTACAATCTCTCTCTCTTTCACCTCATCATTCATACCCCTCACATTCCAGGTCGCAATCTTTATCTCGTCCTTTGTCCATTCCTTCATCATCAACTTTTGGTCAGTCCTGGTCCGAGGCTTCCTGTTCATATTTTTAGTTAGTTGTTTTTACGGGGTGGGGCACTAACCCACCACCAAGCCTTTTAGTCGCCTCTTACGACAAGCAGGGATATTGGGGGAGAATTCTTGAAAACCCCCTACCCCCAGGGGTAACGGCAAGGATTAAATATACCATTGGATTTTTCTCTGTATTAAGCATTGATATAAGGCTTGTTGTGCCAGAGATTTTTAAAATAAAAAGGTAGCAGGTTTGAAATATGTTGTAAGCTTTCTGTTTTGAACTGTTTATTTCTTTTCACACACATCCGACCACCTTTTGTTCTGCCATTCCCACATTTGAGCCATAATACCTTCATAGATCAACCACAATTTCATTTTTTTAGTACATGTGTTTTGGTGAATGTGTTCAAGAGTGCAAAGTATGCTGTGTTGGTGCTGTGTGAAACAAAGGTAAAAGGGTATGAAGTAGAGGAGTGGCAAGGCATGAACTGTGTAAGGTGAGGTGTGAATATTTGGATGATGTTAGGAGGGTTGTGTTGTTGATGAATGATGAATCACAGGGGAAATGAAAAGTTATGTACCATAATTGCCAACTGTTATGTTTTAGGTTGAGGNTTGGGTTGTTGTTGAGTACCATGGGAGAATGAATATAGACAACAACTGAAGGCTGTGTGTCAGGAAAGGAGGTCATTCTTTCACATGGAACAAACACTGGTCTTTTGAATTATATATTGGGTTGTTGTTGAGTACCATGGGAGAATGAATATAGACAACAACTGAAGGCTGTGTGTCAGGAAAGGAGGTCATTCATTCACATGGAACAAACTCTTGATGAATGAAGTCCTTCCAGTCATAACAGACAATCAACATCACCTTCACATTCGAGTGACTCTGACATGCTTTTTTTTTTATTATTATTATTATTAGTTATTCATTTTTTTATTTTTTGGCATAACGATTTTTCAGTCCACTGTGATGACTACCTTTTTGTTTCAACCTCGTAGCCATACACCCATGTTTCATCACCTGTTATGACATTTCTGAGGAAGTTTTCATCAGCATTCGAACAGTCAGACATCTGACTGACTTTAACACAGTTCTCTTTTTGGTCATCTGTCAACAAATGTACCACAAATTTTGTGGCAACATAATGCATCTTTAGTTTTTCAGTTAAAAGCATGTGGCATGAACTTTTACAGATGTTTGCTTCATCAGAAACTTTATGAACAGTCAGGCAACACTTTTCATGGATCACAGCATGCCCCTTTTGTAACGTGATCATTGTTTGTTGACATGGAAGACTGTCCAGATTTGGGATTGTCTTCGGTAGATGTTCTTCCTAATTTGAGCTGCTCGAGTCACTTGTGACAACGTGTACAGCTCGAACAATCCTCCCCATAAGCATTTTGCAACATTTGAAAAGAGTCTATAAAAGTTTTTCCCAGTATGAAACAGATTTTCTCATGAACTCATTGTTCTTCATGATCGTTCATTGTTCATCTTGTAACAAATCACAAAGTGCACTAAACACACGTTCATTCAGTCACATGTACCTTATTTACAAAGTGCCATGGCATGATGTGGCTAGTGTTAAGCTAATGCTCAAAGTTGGCACTATACAGCGTTCCCATCGCGAGCATGCTATGCCGGCTTGTTGGTGTGCTAGTTAGAAAGTTTGATTTTTTTTGGACAGACCTTGTACACTGCATACACACACTGTACACGTGACCCCTGGAGGTAGAGTTAGACAGGGCAAGGCAGGTTAGCAAGGTAGACCGAAAGATGGTAGACAGACCTAACCAAATGTGGAGAGAGAGATGGACAGATAAGGCATGAGTGACAGAAATTAAACAGAAGGCATTAGGGGAATACAATCACCTGAGAATTTCTTTATAAATCCACTGTGGTTAGCAGCATAAGTCCCATTTGGTTGTATAGCATAGGAGGCAAAATTATATTCCTTCTTCTCCTGCTCCTCATCTTCTGCCAGAAGGTTGATTACAGGCACAGGGCTATCTGCAGGCGTACATGCCAGCAAAAGGAAAGAAGTCAGCAGGACATGCATAAACACAGGAATGACAGCAAAGTTGAGGAACTCCATTATAAGCAAATCTGCATCTTTACAATATGGTTGCCATGTGATGTTGCTGGTGAGAGAGCAGTGGCCTTGAGGGAGGGGAGAGAACAATGCATGTTTAAGCATTTTGCAATAAGGTACACAGGAGGAAACATGGTATGAAATGAATTGAGGAGGATTAATATACATATCTGATAATGAATATGAGAAGAAAAGAGAAGATGGGGACATACAGGTAACAAATTAGAAAGAAACAGCCATCTGCAATGAAATAATCTCCAGGATAGGAGAGACTGTGAAATTTGTCATCATCAGAACCAGTTGTTTTGGTGGCAAGACTCACAGCTTTGAATTTGATTCTCCAGCTTACAGTACTGTACTGCTTATTGAATACTTAACATGAGATTGATAGCAAAAGAAAGGGCTATAAAGTTGGGAAATTCAAATAAAATGATGCCATCTCTTATGAGCCAGAACCACAAGTTATAAGTAAAGCCGCCAGGAAATTTTGTTTGGATGATGAGGTGGATGGTACTGATTTCAATTTTGAGATCTCCCAGGGAATTTTATTCAGTTCAGCCATTTGCTGTGACAGATAATGATGGATGCTGGTAAATGCAGTGACAGATAATTGAGAGTTTACTGCATTTGCAGTGTGAATGAACAAGCAGAGACTCTAAAAAGAAAAAGAAAAAAAAAACATGCACCACTGAGCCATAAAAATGCCATTCAGCAAAACAGCAGTCTCACACACACACACACACACACGGTCGCAGAGGGAGAGAGACGGAGCTGCTCCTGGATCGAGGGGAAATAATCGCAGAACTAGCAGCGAAAAGGAGATAGCCTATTGTGATTATGTGGTTGAATGCGTGAGTGGTGGTCCCGTCGGATATTAGTTTAAAAAAACGCAAGTTTCGGCCCTAAAAATACAAGACAAAGTGAAAAAGAAAGTTTCCATATGGTTGCATCATGGCGGAGAGAGACGGAAGATTGTTTACAACTGGCGAGGGGGAATTTGCGGGCTTCTCCGAGCTAAATGTAGGCAAAGGAAGTGATAAGCTGCAACAAACAAGAGTAGCAGGTGTAGAGAAAACGGCGGAGAGGAATGTCCAGGAGTTAAAAAAGGTATGGGAAGTAATTAAGCAGCTGCAGGAACGGACCATAGAGCAAGAGAGAGAGATCAAAGTCCTACAGAATAGATTGGAAAAAGTTACCACACGTAGTGAGGAACAAGAAAAAGAAGTTACAGAATTAAAGGCGAATAACGAATCCGCATCAAATGAAATAAAACAGCTGAAGAGGGAGAATAAGAGGTTGGAAGAAGAAAGGGACAGAATAAAAAGTAAACTAGATGAATACGAATCAAAATCGAGGAGGCAAGATGAGCATATTCAGGAAATTAAGGAGCAACATAAGGGGTGGAAGAAAATACAGGAGGAAGGAAATGTAAATTTGAAGGAAATCATAGAACAACAAAGTAAGGAAAAAGTGGAGAAGGAAGTGGTTAGAGTACTAAGAAGTAGAGAATCTTTGGTCAGGGATGTAGCAGACAAAAAAAAAAGTGTGAAAGGCGAATAACGAATCCTCATCAAATGAAAAAAAACAGCCGAAAAAGAAAAAGAGGAACTGAGCAAGGCTAAAGAAATAATAGCAGTGGTTATGGAAGGAAACAATGAAGCCCAAGAAGAGATTGAAGAAGTGTTTAGGTTAGGAAAGTACGAGGATGGTGGGGCAAGGCCCTTGAAAGTAAAGTTTAAGTCCCAAGTAATAGTGAATGAAATCATAAGTAGAACGTGGAAATTGTCAGAGAAAGAGGGGTTTAAAAATGTTTGGATTAGGAGAGATGCAAATGAAGAGAAAAGAGCTAAATTAAAGGAGTTAGTAAAGGAAGCAAAGATAAAAAACGAACAACGAACGGAGAAAGAGAAGACAGAGTTTTATTGGAGAGTTATGGACCAGAAATTGAGAAAGTGGTACCGACGGAAGGAAAGAGAGACGAGAGAATAAAAAACGATGAAAAAAGTTTGAAAGTGGCGTACACAAACATTGATGGACTAATATCGGCAAGGTTAGAAATCAATGATTTTTTGAGGGCACACGAGCCTGATGTTATGTGCTTTGAAGAGACTAAATTGAAAGAAGATATTGATATTCATATGGGAGGTGGGAAATACAAATTATGGAGAAGAGACAGAAAAGAAAAAANAATGAAATCATAAGTAGAACGTGGAAATTGTCAGAGAAAGAGGGGTTTAAAAATGTTTGGATTAGGAGAGATGCAAATGAAGAGGAAAGAGCTAAATTAAAGGAGTTAGTAAAGGAAGCAAAGATAAAAAACGAACAACGAACGGAGAAAGAGAAGACAGAGTTCTATTGGAGAGTTATGGACCAGAAATTGAGAAAGTGGTACCGACGGAAGGAAGGAGAGACGAGAGAATAAAAAACGATGAAAAAAGTTTGAAAGTGGCGTACACAAACATTGATGGACTAATATCGGCAAGGTTAGAAATCAATGATTTTTTGAGGGCACACGAGCCTGATGTTATGTGCTTTGTAGAGACTAAATTGAAAGAAGATATTGATATTCATATGGGAGGTGGGAAATACAAATTATGGAGAAGAGACAGAAAAGAAAAAACGGGAGGAGGAGTGATGATAGCAGTGAAGGACAACATAAACGTAGATACTGTGGAAATTGCAGAGGGCAGGGCCGAAGCCATAAATTTGAAACTAGAAACTGGGGAGAATGGTAAGAGAGATATGGCAGTGGTATATGTTCCCCCTAAGACGAGAGCATGGAATGACGATGAATACCAGGAGATGTTGTCAGACATGGTTAGTTATCTACAGAAAGTGATCGAGAAAAGCAACAATATAATCCTAATGGGTGACTTTAATTGTAAAGAGGTGAACTGGGAGGAATGGGACTCGGGAGGCAGCGAAGATTCGTGGGGCACTAAATTGTTAAATATAGCAATGAATAATGTAATGACACAGTGGGTTAAAGAGACACGATTCAGAGGTGATGACACACCAGCAAGATTAGATTTGATACTATCCAAAGAACCTGATGTAATTGAATCATTAAATTATCTGTGTCCTATAGGAAAAAATGATCATGTGGTCATTGAGTTCCAGATGATAATAGGGAACGTGGTGCCAAGAGATGAGCTTTATAGGCAAGGAAGATACAACTTTGGGAAAACAAACTTTGCAGAATTGAGAAAATTTTTTGAAAATGCAGACTGGAGAAAATTCAGAGAAACAAGAGAGATACAGAGGAAGTGGGATATCTTTTTAGACCTCTATAATCTGGGTGTGGAAAAACATGTGCCAAGAGTAAGTGGGAAAGAAAACAGGAAAAAGGTGTGGCTTAATAGAAGGTGTATAATAGCGAAAAAAGAGAGGGACATGGCATGGAACAAATGGAAAAAGAGAAGTAATATCAGGAAAAAGGAAGAATATAAAAGAACTAGAAATGAATATACAAGAATACGTAGAGAGGAAGAAAGGAACTTTGAAAAAGGTATAATTGACAAATGTAAGGATGAACCCAAATTGTTTTATAGATTTGTTAATGGCAAATTGAAGCAAAGGGAAGGAATCACCAAATTGAAAGTAGAAGGAGAGGTCTACAAGGATGCAGTAATGCAAGCTGAAGTAATGAACAAATGTTTCCAGTCGGTTTTCACTAAGGAAAGGGAGTTTGTGGAAGGAGAGGGAATGATAAGAAATGTAGTGATAAAAGATATAAAAGTGGAAGTGCAGGAAGTGTATAAATTACTGGGAGCTCAAGATGTAAGGAAGGCCCCAGGACCGGATGGAATCTCTAATTGGGTACTGAAGGAATGCAGAGAACAACTGGCGGATAAGATTCACAATTTAATTGTGTGCTCCTTGGAAGAGGGGAAAGTGCCTCGGGAATGGAAGAGGGCAAATGTGGTGCCAATCTATAAGGGAGGAAACAAGGAAGAACCCCTGAATTATAGACCAGTGTCCCTAACCAGTATGGTTGCGAAATTGTGTGAGAGAATCCTGAAAGATAGATGGATAAAATATCTGGAAGAGATGAATATTTTGACTGAAAGTCAGTTTGGATTCAGAAGTGGAATGTCATGTGTTTCCAACTTGTTGAGCTTCTACTCAAGGGCGATTGACGTGCTACAGGAGAGAGACGGTTGGATGGATTGTGTGTACTTAGATTTGGAGAAGGCCTTCGACAAAGTACCCCACAAGAGACTATTATGGAAATTAGAGCATATAGGAGGACTTAAGGGAAGCCTCCTGGAATGGATGAGAGACTTTNAGAAATGTAGTGATAAAAGATATAAAAGTGGAAGTGCAGGAAGTGTATAAATTACTGGGAGCTCAAGATGTAAGGAAGGCCCCAGGACCGGATGGAATCTCTAATTGGGTACTGAAGGAATGCAGAGAACAACTGGCGGATAAGATTCACAATTTAATTGTGTGCTCCTTGGAAGAGGGGAAAGTGCCTCGGGAATGGAAGAGGGCAAATGTGGTGCCAATCTATAAGGGAGGAAACAAGGAAGAACCCCTGAATTATAGACCAGTGTCCCTAACCAGTATGGTTGCGAAATTGTGTGAGAGAATCCTGAAAGATAGATGGATAAAATATCTGGAAGAGATGAATATTTTGACTGAAAGTCAGTTTGGATTCAGAAGTGGAATGTCATGTGTTTCCAACTTGTTGAGCTTCTACTCAAGGGCGATTGACGTGCTACAGGAGAGAGACGGTTGGGTGGATTGTGTGTACTTAGATCTGGAGAAGGCCTTCGACAAAGTACCCCACAAGAGACTATTATGGAAATTAGAGCATATAGGAGGACTTAAGGGAAGCCTCCTGGAATGGATGAGAGACTTTCTGAGTGACAGACAAATGAGGACAGTAATAAAGGACAGGACATCTGGATGGAGGGAAGTAACAAGTGGTGTCCCACAGGGCTCGGTGTTGGCACCAGTAATGTTCTTGATTTATGTAAATGATATGGTAGATGGAGTGAACAGCTACGCAAGCCTGTTTGCTGATGATGCAAAGATCTTGAGAAAGGTAGAGGTTGAAGAGGACTGTAAAATGCTACAGGAGGATCTGGATAGGATATATGATTGGAGCCGGATGTGGGAAATGAAATTCAACGCAAAAAAATGTAAAATATTGGAAATGGGTAAAAGTACCAAGAGGCCATCATTGAATTATTTGATGGGTAATGAACCAATTAGAAAAGCGAGAGAAGAGAAAGACTTGGGAGTGCTGGTCCAGGACAGTTTGTCACCTGAAAAGCACATAAATAAGATAGTGAGAGAGACATATAAACTCTTGACCAATATAAGAGTGGCATTTCATTACATGGATGAGGAGATGATGAAAAAATTGATAGTGGCCATGATTCGGCCCAGGTTAGAATATGCAGCAGTAGTGTGGTCCCCACACAAAAAGAAAGATATAACCAAGATTGAGAGAATACAAAGAACAGCAACCAAGATGGTCCCTAGTCTGGCAGATTTGCCATACAGGGAGAGGCTGGAAAGGCTGGATTTGCCCTCCTTAGAGGAAAGGAGAAAGAGGGGTGACATGATTGCAGTGTTCAGGACTATGATAGGAGTAGATAAAATTGACAGAGAAAATCTGTTTGTGTGGGATGAGAGAGCAACAAGAGGACACGGAATGAAACTAAAGAAGCCAAGCTGCTCGAAGGACATCAAGAAATTTAGTTTTCCGTATAGATGTATAGACCTGTGGAATAGCCTGGACAAAGAGATCGTCCGGTCTAAAAACTTAAATGAGTTTAAGGCAAAATTTGACTTATTGAGAAACAGAGACGGGACCCCACGAGCGTAGCTCATTTCCTGTATATCACAATTAGGTAAATACAATTAGGTAAATACACACACACTACCAGATATTTGGAAGAGAGCAAACATTGTCCCCTTATTCAGGAAAGGGACTAGACAAAATCCACTCAACTACTGACCAGTATCACTAACCAGTGTTGTAAATAAGATACTGGAAAAGCTAATAAGAAAAGTTTGGGTAAACCATCTAGAAGAATACAACATGATAACAGAAAGGCAATTTAGTTTCAGAAAGCGAAAATCATGTGTTACTAATTTATTAAGCTACTATGACAGAATTGCAGAAACATTGCAGAAAAGAGAAGGATTGGTGGACAGTATCTATCTATATTTCAAGAAAGCATTTGACAGAGTACCGCACCAAAGACTTTTATGGAAACTGTACCATCAAGGAGGAATCCAAGGCAAACTGTACTGTTGGATGCAAAATCTTTTTTCTCAGAAAAGGGGAAATGAGAACAGTATTAAGGGGAAATTACTCATCATGGAGGGAAATGACTGTAGCAGGCGTGGCTCAGTGTCTTAGAGCACTCCGCTCTGACCGAAGGGTTGGAGGATTGAATCCACCCAAGGGTCATTGGTGGACATCAGGAAGGGCATCTAGTCATAAAATGCTACACGCTCCAATCCAAAAGTCCTCTACCCAGGGGCATCGCCTTAGCCCTTCGGGGGTACCAGGCATAAAACCAATTTTTTTTTTTTTCTTAGGGAAGTGACTAGCAGACTTCCACAGGGCTCAGTGCTGTCACCAATTTTGTTTTTAGTGTATATAAATGACATAGGTAATAATATGAGAAATGAAAGCTATCTAAATATGTTTGCCGATGATGGGAAAATACAAAGGAGAATTATTAACATAGACTCTTGTAAAGAGCTACAAGAAAATTTAAATAAACTTCATGAATGGAGTAATGAATGGCAAATAGAGTTCAGTGTGGACAAGTGTCATGTAATCAAGTTTGGTAAAAGTGGGAAAAGACCAGATTGGGATTATAAATTAGGAAGTAAAACCCTACACACATCAGAAAGAGAGAAAGGTGTGATTATCAATAACAGACTAACTCTGGCAGACCACATAAATGAAAAGGTACGGAACATGTGTACACCGCTTGCAAATATGAGAATAGCATTCACATACACTAACGAAGACATGCTGAGGAAGATAATAACATCTTTCATCAGACCAACCCTGGAGTATGCATCAGTAGTCTGGAATCCTCATCTCAAGAAAAAGATAGATAAGATTGAAAAAGTTCAAAGGGCTGCTACAAGATGGGTACCAAGCTTAAGGGATCTAAGCTATGAAGAAAGATTAGAAAAATAGAATCTGCCAACACTACAGGAGAAAAGAAAAAGAGGAGACATGATTATGCTATATAAATGCAAATTCCTATCAGGGAAAGAGAAAATAGATATACTGTAAATGAATACAGTTATCTCTCCAGGGGCATAGCGAAGGGGGGGCGGAGGAGGCAGCTTCCCTCCTCTTGAGGGCCTTGAAATTCTATGGGGCTAAAAGAAAAGAGAAAAATAAATCTTTAAAAATAAATAAGGAAATCTCTTGAGAGAGAGTGTGAGAGAGAGATAATCATGGTGAGTCAGTGTCATCCAGGTATAATTCTGGATAAGTTCTCAAAGAGAAAAGCAAAAAGACTGAATCTCCTTTTATGAATATACAGTACTGTCATGGCCTGCAAATTTGCTGAGAGCATATACAGTATATGTATCGAGATTTTTTTTTTTTTT
>JAGKTI010024313.1:0-14432 GCA_018397915.1 Birgus latro | reverse complement strand
TCCAAAAGTTCTCAATGAATTTCAATGAAATTTTGTGGAACAGTCGCTCATGAGCCAAAAAATAATTCATAAAATATTGGGGCGGATCCGGACCCGGATGCTATGTATCACGCACAATTTAAGTTCTCAATAAATTTTAACGAAATTTTGTGGAAGGGTGGGTCATGGGTCAAGAAAGAATTGGTTGTATTTTGGGGTGGATCCGGATCCGGATCCGGATCCGACATTAGCGGAGGTATGCCCTCTCTTAGTGCTTTCTGGTTTGCATAATGCAAACCAGAAATCACTAAGAAAACTGCACTCTTAAATTTCACTGATAACAAACAAACGCAGCGTGCGGATAACACACACACACACAAAAAAAAAAGAAAAAACAAGATTATTTTCGTGATGACAAGGATAAGTACGAGGAAGAGAAGGATGACGAACATATGGAACGGGAGGTATATGAGGCTCCTTCGATGAGGGTTGCCCATTCCCTCGGCGGTGGGTGGCTGGGAGCTTTGTATTCCCACGCACTAGTTGGCCTATTCTCTTGGATCGGTGGAATCAGAACTGCAAAAATCCTTATCTGTTCTCTCTCGAGATGGCTGTCATTTGGTGTACAGTCTCGTTATGAGCCTGTAACCACTTGATGTGATTGGTGCAATATCTATGTTCGTATGCCCAGGATCACTCTCTTAATCCTGAACACAGACTCATGGATTTTTATTTGAATATTGATGTGACCAGGTTCATAAGATGTTCTGTGCAGGACCAGACCTTCTTCATTGTGGGAGAATGATAACCAGAAAAATCTCCGTTGCTGATGAAGTAGAAGACAGCGGCAGAACCCATATGGTGCATATGGTGCGAATTATTAAGAATGTATTCTTCTTGTTGTGGCCTGCCTTTGTTAGTTCTAACGTGTTAATTTTGGTGAGCAACATAACAGACGGCATCCTTTGGAGGAATGGAATGTTTCAATACTATGCGCGTAGAAATAGCAGCAGATCAGCCAGAAATAGCAGCAGATCAACAAGAAATAGCAGCAGATCAACAAGAAATAGCAGCAGATCAACCAGAAATAACAGCAGATCAACCAGAAATAGCAGCAGATCAACCAGAAATAGCAGCAGATCAACGTAGGGTAATCAAAGGAAAGCATATTACGGGAGAAGAGACAGAAGTGTTAGAGGCTGGAGAAGCGTGTGAAAGACTTATATCTATTCAGGCGATGATGTGTACCTGATGGCTAAAAGTATAATGATAGTGACTGCTGAATGGAAGTGAACCATGAGCCCTACTTGCTACGCTGTGGAAAAGATGAAAAAGCTAGAAATAAAGGGCTTAATGTCTGTCCACAAATGGTTTGAGATAAAATGATACCAAGAAATAAATGTGGAGGTAGATGCAGTATGGCGGAAAAACCTGACCAGAGTATTTTATAGTACCATGGCCAGGCAGAGGGAATGGGTAGAGCAAGAGTAGTCGAGAGGATTCCACGGACGGAAGAAGATGAGGGGAAGGGGGTTGCCAGAAAACAGGAGGAATGGTATTTGGAAAGTCTGTGAATCAAAGGCCTAACCATCCAAGAGGTTGAGAAGCGTGTTTGGGGTAGAGCGTTTTAGTATGAACTCTTGGGGGAGATGATCTGCATTTCAGTATAAAGTCGTGTGTGGTGGATGATTAACCTTTTGGTATGAAGTTGTGTGGGGGAATGATTAGCATTATAGTATGAAGTGTGAGGGGGGGATGATTCACTATTAATGCTGTATAACAAGAAGTGGAGCTACTGCGATAAACTGCAGAGTGAACAAAGGGACCTGGTTATGGGTGTTGCAGACTTTCTTTTCTGTGTACCAACATGAATTACAGAACACAGATTCGACATGAATAATTGATGCTGCTTCTGCTTTCGGGCGGCATTATGTTGATGAGGGTCACATCGAACATGTAAAAATATAAGTTGTAGTACTAATTACCTGCCATCCCTATCAGTAAGCTATGTTAGCAATTCATTTTTATGTGTACGACTCGTCACAGGCTTCACAGCCTGTTCCCAGGGCCCTCATGTTCTCCTGTATACCGTACAATTCCACATGTAACTACTTCGCCTGACACTCACCGTCCATATTGAACACATGCTAGTGCTGCCTTATACAGGACTGGTATATTGGTATTAGAGCGGGTAGTTTACTTGTCGGGAGGTCTTCTAGTAGATCAATAAGGTCTATCTTAATGATATTCACATCATTTAACTGTTCCCTGCCCCAGCCAGAATTCAAACCTGAATCCATTAGGACTTCAGTGCACCTCTCTACCGATTCGGCCACCGCTTACTGTTAAACACTAGAGTCGCTTTGTTGTCGATATCTGCAACACGCTGACGCCTCACTCGGTGCGCCGTCAAAGCTTCAGTTTCAAATTTTCCTCATCTACTGTATATGAATGTGACTGACAAGAAAACACCCAAACATTCCCGCCGAGTTCTATACATATTTACTGCGTTGGTTTACATTCACAGTCTCTACATTTCAGTTCTAGGTGACGCACAGAAAGGTTAATAAATAAATAAGTATATAAATAATATAAAATAAAACGTCCAAAGGTTCTTCAGTCGGCCTGAGAATCGAATCTGATCCTCATTTTCGATCCGAGTGTGATCTCCAGTATGTTACCGTCACCCACATCATAGCAGCCTATTCAAGTGGTACACAGGGTTTTCTTATCTACAAACACACACTTTACAGGACACATAATCAGCAGATAAATTGGACGCTAAAAGGAATTTTTTTAATATAAACTTTATTTGGACCCATAGCAATTTTTTTTCGTGTGGTATTTAAGCCCTTCATCACGCTGATATGGCTTTGTTATACGTGCTACTTTCATATGCTTACGTTTAGCTCATAAAAGAATCTCGCAACCTGAAGACTTTAGAATGTAAGCGACTTTCGTTTGGAAAAAGGTAGAGTACTGACAAGGAAAAACTTAAGTGTCGTTGAAAAATATTATCACTTCCCATAATCTTAACATAATTACGAATAAATGGGGTAAAAAATGCTGCAACTGTAATAACAAGCATAAGACGGGTGAAGAAGCATTATCATCAAATTATTTCTTCAGAACACAATCTTTATGACAATTCACAATGAAAAAAATTAAAAAAAGTGATCGAAATAGTCTGGTTGTTTTTCAAGCTCTTTCTTGCATCTGTTGACTTCTATAATGTTGAAATTCGTGTTGCAAAAAACATTATCTCAAAATATTTAACTAACCATTGAATAGCCCGTTCATTTGGATGACTGTTTTCATTTTACTCCTGCCAGCTTAAAAGGATTTTATTTAATTCAGAAGTGACTTTTCGAACAGGAAGGGTTAGGTATTTCCTTCATATCCTTCTAAGCTAATATTCTCCCCTGAAATGAACACACACACTACACACACACACACACACACACACACACACACACACAAAATGCATGAGCCCCCAAGATGTAAATATTTAAATGAGTCATCACAGCGCAGGAATTAAAGCCAAACTTCCGTGTTCTCATTAGTGCAAAAAAAATTCAGGGTCATCGAAGCACTTTTTTCCACACACAGCCTTTGGAAAGTAAAAGTTTATATGCATAGTGAAGCCGAGGGTCACGACTGCTTTAATTAAACACTAATTATAATGTTCCGGTTCACAAAATCTACATGTGAAATTCTGGGGTGGGCGATTTTCTTTTTACTGTCATATCAGAATTAACTGGGCTTTTTTGCGGCATATGGATTTAAGACTTTATCACATTGTGCCTTTAATGATATAAACTGTGTTCATGGTTTGACTTCCACAGCCAAAAGTAATATCAGATGTAAACAATGATGTGACATTGACATAAAATTATTTCACGTATTTAATGTTTGTTACACACACACACACACACACACTCACTCTCACTCTCTCTCTCTCTCTCTCACTCTCTTATTCACACGCTCTCTCTCTCTCTCTCTCTCTCACTCCTGCCCAGTTTTATCAGTAGCTACAATATACTCTCCTATGTCAAGAAAAAATGTGTGAGCAATGCATGAAGATATCTGAAAGGTTGTTCACCGCTTTTCAAAGTAAATAGTTAGCTTTAAAGCTCCTATTACTCGCTCTAAGTAGGCAAAAAAATACATACACTAGCAGGAACAGAGTACTAGAGTTGTTCCTACCATGAACGCTAATAATAACAGTACCGACATTCACAGGCTGTTGTGCTCACCCTTAGCAAAATATTATCGTATGCTGTTAGCTGGAGTGTAGGATATGTATTAACTATATATGATAAAATACACTTTAATAATTCAAAACAATTACTATTAATACCAGCATCAAATGGACGTACCCTTACACTTTCTCCTCGCTGGTGAAATGACGAATTATGATAAGAATTAAGAACTATACACAGGAATCATATAGCTGATCCCAGTTCTCACTTTCTCCTCAAAACTCATATCACTCTTCGCCCTTACTAAGCCACATCCCTGAAAACACTGTTAAAAGAAATGCTAATTTTTCTGCTGTTTTGTATTACCTGTCTGACATTTACGGGCTTCGCAAAGGGCGGGGGTTACGAAACGATTTTAGCAGAGTGTGTATTAACTTGTTTGAAATTACTGTAGCAATCTGACATATGCTTCTTCTAGTTAAATTCTTGTCGGTACTAACACAGAGCACTGAAAACCGATAATAGACTAACTCTTCTGAGGTTAAGTTTTTATGCTTCTGGGAATACTTCTTGTCAAGGTACGACGTCGAAGCCTCAGTCTATTAACACGATACAATGCGTGTGGCAGTCGGCAACACTCCCTCCTCTTCGCCATGACCCGCACCACTTACACCACCTCAACTTTCCTGTACCATCTTCACACGCGTGCGTCAGAACATTCAGCAGGAGGAGAGAGGAAGGGAATTAATTACTGATAGTGGAGCCTAACCAAAATCCTGAGTAAAGAAGTCGCCATAACGGTGTACATATTAAGAAAGATCATACTGTTTTTCGCATTTCCCTTTTATCTATCTGTACTTCCACTCCACCAATATACGGTGCTCTGCAGAGATTGTATGTAGGGTGAAAAGTGCTTGTGTGATTGTTGTGTTTGAGTGGCTTTGGATGTGTGTGTAGTCTGTGAACCAAGTGTAATCAGCCCACCTTAAGCCGACTGGGTGCAAGCATGCTAGTATGCGACACTGGTTCAACCACAGCACCCCTTATGACTTCCAAAGTAGTAAGGGGCTCGGTGAACGCTTCCTAAAGTTTTAACAACTCTGGCGGGAGGCGAACCCGCGTCCACCAGCGTGCCAGACGCACTCTCTACCACTGTTCCACAGAGGCTCTATCCCTGTGACTTGATCGTTAAATGCTTTATAGCTGTATCAGTGAAGGTACACGTATATACAAGTAATTTCATGCCCAACCTAAGCTTAAGAGAGCTTATGAATAACGCCTCAGATTTTTAAGCACCTCTTCTTCCCTCTTACAGTGGTATCTCCTTTGCCCTCCCTCTATCGCCACAAATACTTTTCATAATCATCTTACTCATTGTTAAACTTTTTATAGGAATCATGTTCAGCTCTGCTTTTGACATCAATACTACGGCAAGCCCATGTGGAAAATTTCCCAATACATAAGTCTGGAATGGCAAGCATAAATTTCGACTTCTGAAACTTTGAAGGTAAATAATAACCAAAAGCTTAACTATTATGTCAACTGCAAAATGGAAAAAAAAAGTGGACAAGAAAAATTAAACATCTAATTTCACAAAAATATCTTTTTGGGGCGAGTAAGGGAGTGGATAGTATAGCATTTTTTAGCATCTATGAGTCAGGAAAAGGCAAAATGGTTATTGGATTACCTGACAGTGTAGGAAGTGCTGCGAATATGAGTGTAACGCGAAACATGCTCTGAACATACTCGTACAGTACAAGTGCATTCATCTTTACATATAATATTGTGGTCTTACGGATAATCTGTCTCTCCCTCTCTCTCTCTCTCTCGTGTGTGTGTGTGTGTTTGTGTGTGTGTGTGTGTGTGTGTGTTTAGTCCTCTCAAGCTGTCGAAACTTCCTCCAATATATATATATATATATAGAGAGAGAGAGAGAGAGAAAGAGAGAGTAAAAGAGAGAGGGGGGTATGTATGTATGTGTGTGTGTGTGTGTGTGTGTGTGTGTGTATGTGTGTGTGTGTGTGTGTGTACATTCTTATAAACAGCCATAACAACAAATTTTCCACATACGCTTCTCAGCCTACGTACAGAAGCCTGCCACACCTACTGTATACCCTTGCGGGAAACACTGAGTGGTGTGGGTCACTCTTTCAGTGGCAGAAAGTGGAGTGTCATGACCTTACCGATCAGCTGCTCTTCAGAATCCATAAAACAATGGCTTGAAAGTTGCTTGCTGTGTCAGGAGTTGGCAAGCCGATTCCTTCCACAGATGCATATCCACAGTCGACACATTTAAGTAAATAGCTGTTAATAGTACTGAGAAGCGTGATTTGCTAGGTAGGTAGTACTGGAAGGTTCTCGGTACTTATAGTGTTTTTCAGTTACGGGTCAGAGTTGCCAGTTACCCTGCTGTTTGTGAGTGGAGGTATTTTATCAACTGTACATTAACTTTTGTGCTCTTTTCCTTATAATGTTTTATTGGTGATTATTTGTCATATTATGCAATTTTATCTCAGTTTGTATGCTGAATCATTTAGAATGTTACACAGTGCAAGAAAACTCTGGATATTTTTAATTCTCCGAGTTGGTAACTGTTGTTCCTCCGAGAATATAGTAGATCATTCTAGTATATAGGAAGCATATTTAAGGATGGGGAAGGGTCTAAATGAGGTTCAGTTCAGTCTGAGTTTAGTTCAGTGTCAGTGCAGTTAGTGAAGATTGCATAGCTCCGGTGCTTGCGAAAACAGTGAAGTGAAGTTGGTAAGCAACGAGTTTAATTTTTTGGTAAATAAAGACAGCGTACTTAAGAAGCCAGTGTTTGTTTACAAGGCCTCAGCTGATCTCGTTGATGCACACCAGAAGGCTGACCACTGGAAGAACAACTCGCTGGGCAACGTCCTTCCTATACTGAACTACTGCTGCTGGAGCCTGTGACAGTGTGGGACGGTGACGTAACAATTGCAACATTTTTTTTCTTCAAGTGCAGGTGAAGAGATTTCTTTATATAGTGAACCGTTCTTCATATGCGCTGACCTTCTTAGAGAACAACACTGATGCTTTGCTTATTAATATTCAACATGAGCTATTAATTAGTGTAATTATGTGATGCTAGAAATTTATTACCGTTTTACTAATGGCGAGGGAAAAAAAAACGTTCTTCGAAACATCACAATTCTTCAAGCATTTCTTGGTGATCTCAGAGTGATTTTAATCTGGATAAATTGAACTGTATCGGTTTCACTAGTGCATCCTAAGGATAATTTTTCTTAAGCTGTTTTCCGTGAGCGGGAGGTTGGTCCCTGCTAACTTCTTTCCTCACAGTTCCTGAATTTCTACCAGTTCGTCAAACCCCCGTCTTGGTACTTGACTGGACGGTCCGCCTCAACAGGTGGTGGTGGAATGGACAATGTGGTGGAATGGACAGTGTGGTGGAATGGACAGTGTGGTGGACTCGTATTTGGATGGTGGCGGATTTTATCTCAGCTACTGCCATTCGTGGATTTGCATTCGTTATCACACTGGTTGCTGCTCTTCCATTTGACATCACCGACACGTCATTATAACACCCCAGCAATACCATAGACTAACACCAGACTACGGGACCGGCTTTAATTCCAGTGTGTATAGCCTATCTATCTGTCTATCTGTTGTTAGACTTTAATCCCAGACAATTTGCCTCCATGTCGCCCTGTCCACCGCTGTCAGACTGCCCTTTCTCCAACTCACACTTTCCTCACTCATGTATCTCTTCACCCCGTCCCTCCATCTCTTCCTCGGTCTCCCTCTCCCTTCTTCTACTCCTCGTCAATGTCATGCACTCTCGTGGTTAGTCTTTCATTCCCCATTCTCTCCACATGACCAAACCGTCCCATGGTACACGAATGGTCGTATACTTTTAAAAAATTGAAGCGAAATGAAAGATATGATGTATCTAAAATATAAAGAAGCAAATCCTTGGCTTGGTATGAGACTCGTCAAATCCAAAAACTTGGTAAAGAGGAAAAGAATTTCTCCCATGGTTTTTGCCCTCTTCATTGCTAAAGTTGCATACTCCGGTGGCTCAAAGATGCTCATAAACTGGCAGTGTGCAGTTCCCCACTCTCTGACGACTATTTTACAGTCGGCGAGTCTTTTGAGTCACACCGCAGCAGGAGCTCGTGGATCTTTGGATCATATGCTTAAATCTAAGATAACAAAGGGGAATGCAGACCCCAAATAACTTGCGATTTTCAAAGTGCGTGATGATGATCGAACGTATTTGGCCTTCCTGTATGGATGTCAATACTGGATGCATCCTGACCAAACCTAAAAACCCCAGGCGTCCCATAACTGACCTTCAACAGTTTGGGGTTTGCATTTCCACTGCGATTCAGTGTTTAAGCATACGACCTTTTGGCCCGACCTTTGAGTGTCAGAGGAGGCTTTAGTAGCGCCTCTACCCAAGCAGTTATTTCTCATATCAAAACTTTACATTTTCTTCACTTTTACATATATCGTATTAATACTGACACTGATTGTATTAATAACAAACGAGAATACTGAGGCGTAATGTGCAGAATAAATCGCTAAGAGAGATGAGTTACTGAAGTCACCAAAGCCACCTAGAATACGACCCTTATTCTCGTTGACTTTCCACTTCACTTCGAGGACATTTATTTATTTTATTATTATTATTATTAATTTTTGCTGCTAAAAGGCAATTTATTCAATGTCTGGGAGCAATCCTAGAAGTAAGCGGATTAAGAAAGGCTTTGTCCAGCCCTCCCAGTTTCAAGACCATCCTAAGCAGCGGAAGTACGTGTGAAAAAAAAAAAGAAAGGAAATACTTAATCGGACTGAGGAAGTTATGAGATTGTTTACAGCTTGGCTCCTTGGCGGTGTATTTTGCATATTTTAGTTTATCATTCTTAAGTATGTTATTATCCCGCTAATGGCCATATAAATTGCATAGGTAACATATAAGACAATATTAAGCAGCATTATGCAGAAATTAATTGGTAAGAAAATTTTGCTATGGATCTTCCTAAATGACAAGCAAAAGACCCGAACACGTCAGAGCCAGATTCACGGACAAACTTACGATCATCTCCCTCTCGTAAGCTAAATTTGTTTCTGCAGGAATTCATCTCTCCCCCTTTCTGGCCTTTAATTTCTACTCTTACAATCTCATCGAGTCCAGTCAGTCAGCCTCTTGCTCCGTTGGTTATCCTTCATTCTTGCTACATGACCTGTCCACCTGCATTTCTCTTCTTCTATTACTTCTATAATGTCTTTTATTTTACTCTGCTCTCACACCCAAGTTGATCTTTTCCCGTCACTTAAATATATTCCCATCATTGGCCATTGCATCGCTCTTTGATGGCGGATAAGTTGGTAATCCACGAGTTTTGTTCGTTTCCAGGTCTCACAGCCGTACTTCATGGTTGGGATTATACATTCGTGATATTCTCGTTTCATACATTCTATCAAGCTACTTTTCGTTATGTCTCTGTTTACCGAAAGTTTTCCATCCAGTTGTAATGCGTCATTTCATTTCCTTATCATGGTTTTTGATTACATTTAGTGTTTGCCTTGTCGTTACAATATTGTCGTTTACTCCTTGTTACCGCAATGGATTTATAATTGCTATGTATTCCACTGAGTCGAAAGCCATTTTTTAATCAACAAGACATAAGTATAGAGGTTTATTATATTCTGTAGTTTTCTCACTTAGCTTATTCATTGTGTGTAAACGATCAGTAGACTAGTTGAATTACTGTATCGAAATCTTACATGCTCAGGAAGTTGGTTTTCTTCCAAATTTGTTGCTATTCTGTTCGTAAAAAAGTTTGTAAATAACTGATAATAAGCTAGTAGGCTGATAGTTACTAAGATTATTTGAGTCGTCATTTTATGAGGCAAAATAACTATTGTATTATACCATGTTTTGGGAATGTACTTTTTCATTAAATATTGAATAAATGAAAGAAAAACATTCAGGAATTGAGTGCTAATCGCCCGCCAGAATACGCTGTTGGTCAAATCCACGATATTGGCCGTATCTTGATACCCTGAAGGTTTCATGTTGATAGCTCAAGCCGTTCATGAGATATAATGGGAACACACACACACACACACACACACACACACACACACACACACACACACAGAGAGAGAGAGAGGAAGGAAAAAACAATATTGCTCCGCCTTCTAAACGCAGGCGATAAATATCCCTTCCAAAGAAAGTGGAGTAAAAGAAACGTGACCTCAAGATCCGCTCATTTCGAGACACCTTAACACATTATGTTTACGAGAGTGGAGAGCATAAACAGCGACAAAGACAGACTGAGGAAGCAAGTTACTGAAACGACTGTTCAGTATACGAAGGACTTAGCGCACTGTTTAATTCTGGCGTTAGAATGCAGGGATGTAAGCAGAAAGTTCAAGAGAGAGAGAGAGGGCAACTTGTACGAATCAGTGACAGGAAAGAACTAAAATAAAGGAATATAGTCTCTTTAAATGCACTCTACGTAAGCGGATGTACAGTGGGAGCGTCCACAATCCAATGACATGATATATAGGCCCACTACGTTCAGGTGACCACAGAATACTAACGAAGCAAATGGTCTCTTGTAATCCAGGAAACCATTTACTATATTGGATAGGAATCATACAACCAAGTGGTCGATTGGTGGTTAGTGGATGAAGGCGCTCCAGCTGAATGTGGCCATAAGGGTTTGCATTCGGTGAGTGACTGGGTTTTATTGCTCACTTAGTGCTACTGATGCCACTTTCGGCTAAGATGTTTCGTATAAGTATCCTAGTTCCTCTATTCTTGATGGGACAATAAAGGACTAAATAATAGACAAGACTACCCGTTATCTGACTCTAAACGGCTTTTGTTAATAACTTTTCCTTCTACAATCATTACTTTCTGATATTTGAGTTTTCGACACAGACACACACGCACACGGATACATTTCGTACAAAAAAAAAAAAATGGCCATTGACTTCGTCTACCTGGCTCAATAGGTAATGCTCTGTGTGTGTATGTGTGTGTATGTGTGTGTGTGTGTGTGTGTGTGTGTGTGTGTGGGTGGGTGGGTGGGTGGGTGGGTGTGGGTGTGTGTTATATGAAGTTCCTACATTATGAGCATGTCAGTTATTAAAAACCAGTGAGTAAGGCCTCCGTGTATTCTTTGACAGATACACTTGGACTTGTATTTACAACCTCCAAGTTGGATAATGGAACTAGAGGGGCACTTAGTAGAGCGCATCTCTCTCACAAGGGCAACGTCATTTCCAAACCACACTTCTTAATGGGTTAGGTTTTCTCATCACTGATTAGGGTGTCCCAAAAATTGTTCTCTGGATCCAGAATCTGTAATACGATCCGGATCGGTCCCAGAAGTTAAGATAATGTTCTCAGGGACATGGGCTATCTACCCACAGAATTTGGTTCAAATCCCTCTTCGAGTTTTTGAGCATTCGTGCTAAAAGACAGCAAACAAATAAACAAACAGGAGTGAAAACATACGTTCCTTGTTGGAGAGACATGATTATTGTTTAGCAAAAAAGTATTTTCCGAATCCAGAATCGGATCGGCCCCCAAAATCAATCGACTGTTCGCTGAGACATGGGCTATCTACCCACCAAAGTTGGTCAAAAACTCGTTTTGCTTTCGAGTAATCCTGCTAACAGACAAACAAACAAGGGTGAAAACATACTCACCTCGTCGGAAAGAACCATATTGTGGTTGAAGAAAATGGCATTGTGGCTAGAAGGATTTAACTGTTCATTGCTCTAGAACGTACAGTGACTAGGGCATGAAAATATAAGTCACATATCGGAACCTACCAACGTCAATATTTGAGTGACGGATCGCTGTATCATGAATGTGGTTAAATAATGGAGAATTCCCATGTATGATAAGAGAATCATGACTGTTCCTGCATTATGCGGTGGATGAGTAATAAATTATTTTGTACCTTGCAATTCTTTATCGAACGAATTTTTTAAGTACATGGATATTTTGTATCTTGTTCTCCAGGAATGAAAATGGGTCACCGTCAACAAAGAAACACACACCCACACACACACACACACACACACACACATACCAGTATATCCCAATATCCAATGTGCATTTGTTTCCCCCATATGCCAAATTACCCATAGATTATCATGGCGTGGAGCAGCGACAGACCTGTGTCAGATTAAAGGTGTGTGGCATTATCCGGAAACAGTGAAAAAGGATTTCTGTCAGATCACATATATTACAAAAGCATGGAGGGAGGAATATCCCACCCGTAGGTAAATCGCCTGTTCAGAGAGATTTCATCAACACTGTTTACAGGCCGCTGATAATGGCGCGCATTTTATGATTCACTTTGTACACGCCTCTTTAACCTCACACGACGAGCATATTGCACAAAGGGCGGTGGGAGCGAGCGAGGCAGTGGTGGTGTGTGGAACGCCCCGGATAATGGTTATAGACCTGCCCTCTAATGCAGGCAGGTATTAAATCCAATTAGGCCAGATTCAGTAATGAGCGCTACGTGTTTGTACTTTTATTGTGAGGTGTGATTTAGGAGGGCTCCTATATTTTCGCCCTCCCAGCTCCCTCAGCCTCCCCCCCCCCTTTTTTTTCTTTGCTTCTCTCTACCTCACCCCCGCTACACAGACCCACATTACTTTTACGGTGAACTGTGATTTTCCGATTTTCCAAAAATTTTGCTAGTTTTTACAGACTTGATTCTCACTAGTTTGCGGAAATCCTCTACGGCACATTTACTATAAGCTGTGGTTCTGGGAGGATTTGTAATTTCGTTTCTTGTTAGTACTCTGTACATTGCTCCTACAAGTTTTCTTTTTTTCTTGAGAACTGTTATTTGGCTGCTGTTGTTTCTCTCTCTGTCTTTCTCTCTCTTTCTCTCTCTGTCTCTCTGTCTCTCTCTCTGACTTCCTATCGGCCTCTTCCCTTTAGTGCTTATGCTGCATTCGCCCCATTCATGCCTTCCTTTCTCTCTTGCTTTTATGTGGAAGACTCATCTGAAAGCGTACAGTGCATAGCCCTGTGTCTTCCTACCTTTCCAGGGATGAAATGTTACTGCACACACGATATGACGAATACGAAATTAATGCATAATGACCAACAATAATCCTTCTCATCTGACCAAACGTTTGTCTGAAGGAGCGGAAAGAGAACATTTTTACTTCATTTTTTAAATGTTTCTTCAAATCCACATATGAATCACTGCATGTCTGAAGTTATCTGATAAATAGTTTTCACATCCAGAATGGGGAAGGGGCATAGCTTCGGAAAATGATAGATAAGGAAACTAAAAAAAAGAAAAAAATGCTACACCAACATGTGCAAAAATCTCAACCACTACGGAACTACAGATAATGATGACCTAATGGGCGAAAATCATCTCCCTTAAACTCGTCCAAAAAAGTTAATAGTACAAGTAGCTTCTCAACGGTTGATATTTGGGCCGTTGTTGATATAACATTGTTCATTAAGAATTCGCTGCCTATCATTTCCCAAAAATATATCCTCTCCTGCCTGGACATCCAAAAATAGATAAATAAAAAAATGAATACATTAACAAATATATATATATATATCGTTATTAATTATAGTATGTAAGGGTGGGGAATACAGAATATTCTAATTGCTCAACAGCTGATTTTTATTAAGCAGACTGATGTTTTTTGATTAATGAATAATAACGATATCCGGGAGAAACGAATTACATGACAAGTGAAAAAGCAACGGAAACTACGAAGAGAAGACGAAAAACTCCTTGCATAGTGATGAAGGTAAACGATACTCCGCGGAAGTTTAGGGCAAGTAAACAGAGGAAGGAACTGGGTTAGGGGGGCGCCTGCAGGAAATGTTCTCAGCCCCATTTAGAGCTGGTTGAAGAATCATTGGTTGGGTGTGAAGCTTGAGGCGAGGAAGCAGACAAGAGAAATGGGTTTGGGGGACACCAACATGAATATTCTTAGGTCTGGTTAAATTGGTTATTGAATCGGTACTTAGGTTTAAGGAACACTGCTGAATATAGATTTATTACGGTTGGCTCTCATCAGTCTTTAATATAGTACTTTCCTGACTGTGGCATTACATGAATATTTTGCAGCTTAAATATAATATATAAATACCATATTCTTAGCTTGTTCAACATACTCGGAAATTTTCCTTTATGGTACTCTCTCTCTCTCTCTCTCTCTCTCTCTCTCTCTCTCTCTCTCTCTCTCTCTCTC
>JAGKTI010024310.1:0-14433 GCA_018397915.1 Birgus latro | reverse complement strand
TGTCTATTGCATTAAATTACATAACACTGATGATTCTAGTATTTAATAACATGTTCATTTAAGTTGCTAAGCAATGTAACAGACGCAAATCTTACATGCGTCAAATGTCCGACATTACATAGCCAACATCATCTTTTAAACGAAACGAAATAATAATAATAATAATAATAATAATAAATGATGACAGTGAAACAAAGAAGTGATGCAAAGCTAACACACACGTTATCATCTCCTTTTGGTCAGAGTACTAGCAGTCGAAGGTCACAATGCTTCGAGAACGGTGAAGCAGGTTTCACGCATCTCAGTTTATGCTCGTATGTATGTTACAGTATCGAATATCCTCACATGCATAGCATAATGACCATTTATCTACATGAGACACTGAACAATATATATTGTAGCCAAAAATAGTATAGGCAAATGGTTTAACACAGTGAGAAGCTTAGCAAAACAGTATTGGTTTCATTTTCGTGGTGTGCTTCTAAACTTTAGTGACGTCACGTCCACCGCAATAGACGGAATCAATGTCTGAGCTGGTTGTAGTGGTCTCAAAGGATCTGGTCTGTATTGATGAAGATGGACTGCAACTTGTAATTTGGCCATATATTTTGCATTAAACTTACAATTGGTTTTCATACGTGTCGTGCATGGACATTTCGTATCACTTGCACAAAGAAGCAGATCGAATTCACCAGACTCTACGTTGGTGTAATAAGGTTGGCTGATGTATGATGGTTACTGTCTGCACAGCATGTAATACTAAACATACAGAATCGATTTGTGAAGCTATATTACTTTAAGCCTTTTGTATTTGCATTTGCTTTACATAGGATTATTGTTTTTAAGGCCATCCTGCAAACTATTAACGACATCAACAATAGCAAAACTCAATCACCACTCCCGTCCCACGTAACAGGACGAGGCCCATTCATTCATAGAAACTTACACTACTACTGCCACGCTGCCACATTTGGTCAGGGGGTAGGGTAGGGAAGTAGTAGAGGGAGTGTAGAAACTCCTTTCCACAACTGTACAAACAATCAATATCTTGTGATACATATTTATTTGTGATGAATATAGTTATGTAATAGTATACAGTATTGGTAGGCATTTGTGTAAGGTATGTACAAACACTCAATATCTTGTGATACATATTTATTTGTGATGCATATAGTTATGTAAGAGTATACAGTATTTGTAGTCATTTGTGCAATATAAACTATGTGCAAACATTCAATATCTTGTGGTGTTTTAGGCATTTGTGCAATATACAGTATTAACAAACAGTATCTTGTCATGTATGCTGTGATACATATTCATTTGTGATGCATTTATGCAATAGAGGAGACATCAGTTCACTGCTTCGGAGAACCGGATCTCTGATGTAACCCAGTTCTTAATAATAAAAATAAAAAAAATGTTACCTCAAGACCACTTTCTCCTTTTTTGCATCCACCCCCCATACAGTAGGGGCTATACTTCACTAGAAGAATCTTTCCACAATTCTAGCTCTACGAGCTTGACCACACTGATTGTGTTCTTCCCTAATATCTGGAGGGAAACCTGGGTGCTCTAATACATCATCAGCTTCTTCACCTAAGGGGAGTCTGTTCATGATAGCAATATTGTGTAGGACTGCACATGCAACTATGATATTCTTGGTGTTAGACAACTTGGTTCTGACTGGTACTGACAATATTGAGAAACGTCTTTTTAATACACCAAAAGCCCTTTCAATAACATTTCTAGTTTTAGTATGAGCAGCATTATAATGAATTTCTTTTTCAGTCTGTGGTGTTAAAAAATGTGTTCGGAGGTATGACCGACAAGCACATCCACTATCACCTAGTAAAAAACCATGGTATCTGCCTCCCTCTAATGCTTCATATAATCTAGACTCACTGAATATTCTTGAATCATGTGCACTCCCTGGCCAGTTAACAGCAATATTTGTGAACTTAAGAGAAGCATCACAAACTCCCATGACATTTATTGAAAAATATCCCTTCCTACAGCGGTAAATTTCTGAATTTGGCCCCGCAGGACTTTTATTAGGAATATGAGTGCCATCAACACAGCCTATAACACCCGGCATTCCTGCAACAGCTGAGAACTGCTGCATAACTTGTCCTTCACTGGCTGGATTTGGGAATTTGATAAACTCCGGTGCAAGTGATGCAATGGCTGCAGACACATTCTTCACTATCTTGCTAACACTTGGCTGTGACATATCTGTGCAGTCACCTAATGTTAGCTGGTAGTTGCCAGTGGCAACATACCTCAGGGTAACCAGCAGCTGCAGTTCTGGTGAAATTCGGAGACCTGAAGAGGAAGTATTGTATAAACCTCAGTATGGCTGTAATACAGAAGGCTACCCACCACTAAGTATGCTAAATACTGATTTCAGTTTTTACAAGACAGGTATATAGAGTAGTGTTCCATACTTTAATAACTGGAGGAAATATGTCAAAACTACAAGAGGTGGGTACTATTTTAAAATAGAAAATGTAAGTGATTTCAGCAGAAATATTCGTTTTGTTTTGTTTCGTTTTTGAAGGCTGCAACATGCTTGCATGCGTCGGCCTTTTTGGAGTAATCCCTCTAATATTATCCGGACATCCCCACTAACCGGACATAATCGTCCCGGGATCCAATTTCCCAAAATGGGCCAAAAATTGCAAAAAATTTGAAAAAAATCCAACTTTTTTCCCACCCAGGGACTTGTAAGTACCCAGAATGTTTAATATTGTATAAACTCACCTCTAAAACCTCATTCTCTGGTTCTTTTGCATTTATTTCAGCCTTGTATGTCTCTTATTGGTGTGATTTGGGTCTTAAATAAGTGCTATGCATGTCCAGAGGGAGTTGTGTTGGTGTTTTTCTAAGTTAGGGTCCATAAGTACAAGTCCAGAAGGCTGGGACCCAATATCTGGACAGGACCACTATCCAGACATGCCTATGGCTCTATTACGTTGGATATTGGAGTGTTTATATATATATATATATATATATTATATACTGTGTACTGGACATGTGGAATGGATGGAGAATGGAAATTGTTTGAAAGGATGTATGTATAAATGTTGTTATAGGGAGTTTCATCTAAAACATTACACACACACATATACATGTACCTGCCCACCCAAATTCTAGTTTAGGTTAGGCTTGGTTAAGTTTAGTTAGTTGGGTAAGGTTAGGGTAGAGTTGGTAGTTTCTGCCAAATCTGAAACACAAAAAAGGTAAGGAATAATCATGCTTTCTGAAAAAAAAAAAAAAAAATTGTGTACTTCTAAACATTTACCAAGAGGTGTTTCTATGACACCTTATTTACCTCTTCTGTTATTGGTAGTTGGTAGCTGCTCCTGTATTTTCTCGAGGAGATCACGGACACATGCTTTAGAAAGCCTGTACCTCTCCAAGAATTCTTTGTCTGAGTACAAAGAAAAGGGATCTCTTCTTCGAACAAATCTGTGTATGCGCCTTGCATTCACCTCTTCCCAATTGGCTATCTCCTCAAGTTGGTGCATATAATGGTGATAATCAGCCATTCTGAGAAATGGGAAAGGGTAAAGGTTTTAATAATAATTATTTGGAATCTGGTGTGAAAGTTGATGTGGTTGGTGATATAATGAAAGGTAAATTTTTAAAAGTTGCCAAAACATAGTTCAGAAATATTAGCACCATTAATAGGCTATACTGTATATTTCCTAAGGATCACAATGAAACCCCATAATCCCACAGGGAAATGACTCCCTAACCTAACCTAGTATAATTTCAGATTAAGTTATGGGGACTCATTATAGGCCTTAGGGACTATACTATACTCTGTTCTAATAGTGCTAATATTTCTGAACTGCATATTGGCAACTTGTTAAATATTACCAATTCAGAGTGCACAACAGTGAATACTGGAAATCAACTTTCAAGTTTCCCTCAAGCTTATTCAAGTAATCTAAGCAATAAGCCATATCAATGGCTAAACTATATAGTTCTGTTCTCAAGTAATAAGCAGATAACAATAACGAAGCACAATAATTTATATTTATCCCAACCTAAGCTAATAATGGGTAATTTTGTTTCAGACATATCTGGCTTTCAAAGAGCAAACAATGTTTTCTCGGTGGTTTCTGATGTGGTTTGAATGAATTTTATGTTCTTCTCAAATGGCCACCCCTTACGGGATTATGGCGTCTGGCAATAGATAGATAGATAGACTCTGTTTGTAAAAAGAAACGGGTTGGCTTTCCCTTAAGGATGGGGGTTAGGTTAGGTTGAGAATATAATTTGTGGTTTTGCCCAATGTACATTTTGGTGTGCCATTTTCCAAAGTAGGAAAGCCCCCTCACCACCGAAAATACAATTATATAACCTCATACCCCTTATCTTTAATTAACAAATCACTAAAAGATTTACCTTGAAGCTGGTTGACATAAACTTATAGTTACTGGTAACAGTAAGGCTAGGGAGGCTTGGGTTTGGGTATAGTAGGATAATAGTTTTGTTAGGCAGACTTTACGCTTGTATTTCTGAAGGATATAAATTTTATTTGCCATAAAACAGGCTTCACAATCGTTGTAGTTTCGTTCACATGATGTGATATTGCCTATACATTTCCTAAGTTTATGAGGACCCTACAGATGGCCCCCCTAAGTAAGTTTATATCAGCATGCTAAAAAAACGTAAATGAATAACCTAGACATTCATACTAACCTTCTAATTATTCATAAAGTCGATGATAAATACTGAAGTGTTGTCGTCCGTCAGCACCCTGGATATCTCTTCTCCCGTTTTCGGAGGTATCACAACATCTTCATAAAGGGCACAAACATTTTGCTTTTAGACATGATCAGGAGTTTATGTAAAATTTAAACATTTTTCTTCAAACTTATTTAACGTTACACTCATATCTACACTAAAATAATTTACTGTTTTTGACATTTTGTTCATGCTGTACTCATAGCAGATCCATCGGAAGGGGGTGGGCTCCCCATGTACCATCATCATAGTTCCAATGATCCGTGGATTTGCGTATGAAAAACCAAGGACTAGGAATGTGGCTATACCATGACTATGAGCATGTAAAAAGACTAGGAATATGGCCGTATATCTGACGGGGCTGTCTTCCTACAGTTACAGGACAAGTCGTGGTTACATTATATTCGATGAGCCTCACGAGTAGTTATGGGAGGAATAAGCTTCCTTGGTTACTAGCCAAATCAACCCTCCAGTCAGACTACATCCGTCCATCAACTGAGAAACAATGGGGTCTGGGATCTTCAACAGGTTAAAATAAACGGGCTGTGGTAAACCATCCTCTTCCCATAACCTCACCCGTCACACATTCAGTTACGTGCTAGGTGTGTGTCTGGCTGGTGCTTCGCTAACAATTGTCTCAGGGGGTTCAGCGGTTCGAACTAGTGGGCAAGTGTCTACTAACGAGGAACATACCTTCAAAGTATACAAAACACCAAAAATATCGCAAGGAAAAACACCGAAAAATGTAAAATATAGCTAAAACTTACGATATCTCGGAAATATTGCCGGATTTTGTACAATTAACCTTCAATATCTGTGCTAGACAAATGTGGAGAGCTCGTGAAAAAATCTACATTGGCATCGTATGCCGACAAGCCAAACTAAGTTCGAATTACCGCACAAAGATGCAATTTGGAAGCGTATGAGCGAGGCGAGATTCATTTACTTGCCTCAGCCTCTCTGGTTGCGTGGATGTGCGTTTGGTTTGTCTTGGCAGGCGTACTAGTCGTTGACCGGAGACAATACGACGTTACCCGTCAGAAAGTATATTTGTATTCTTTACTGATCAAATTATTTGAAGGAAACTAAGGTTAAAATATGCTGTGTCTGGAGGAGTTATATTTTGGTGAAAAGTACGCTGGTTAGGATGAGATGTTATTCCCTCGCCATGACGCCATCACATCACATGATCACAGCGCTAACGTCTGCAGGCAGGTGACGACGTGCTGGTGTGTTTTCGCTTCTATTCGTCACGGTTTGTTGTCAAGCAGTGGTATTGTGGAAGTATGAGTGTCTAGGACTTGTGACAATAAAACTGAGTAGACTGGAGATGCGAATAACACCAAGTGAATGGAGGTACAGTACTGTATTCCATTAAACTGCCAGCATCCATTGTCAAGACTTTGTTGGACGCCAGTGCGTTAAGGTAAGATGCTGAAGAATTCATTTTGTTCTCTGCACAGTTGTGATTTATCTCATCTTCGATTTTATATGTAAGTTGTTACCATAGTAAGCTAACGAAAGGAATATGCATTTATAGGAAAAGTGGCCAGTATTTCGAAACGTGTCAGTTTAGGATGTACAGGGTGTCCATAAAGTCTCTTTACAAAGGGGTTCATTTAACAGTACCTTAACTCAACATCTTTCATCAACAGGGTACCTGAAATACTCAAATGCAATGTGATTAAAAACTTTGATAACCACTGAGTACATAGAACAAATCTGATTAAGATATCTCATCAAGTGTCTTTGTAATGTTTTTAAATTGAAGAGACTTTATGGACACCTTGTATTTTTTTCCTAACTCATTTCAGAGAAATATTTTATCAGTTCCGGTCATAGTCTTTCCGATTTCATGTTTTTGTACATTTTATTAAAAAAGACATGCTTGATTGTGTTGTTTTCCCGATTATTTACTTTGTTGCATTTACTCACACTGTGACGAAGGAATTATAAAACACGCCCGAATGTTATCCCACCTTTACCTGTAGGCTTTTACCAGTCCACAATAGGATTAGATGAAGACCCGAATTTCTGGCCGGGAATTGCATTAAGAACAATATGCAGACGAGCTCCTGTTAACAAATGATGAAAATTTAATGGTGGAAACCTTCCATATTTGTTTAATTAATATGACACCAAGGTTCTGCGGAAATAATCGTTGATGTCCTGCAGAGGGCAGTTAGTCGATTTGAACCGGTTATGTTCGGTTTAATTAGGTTAGGCTAGGTTGTTGTATTAGGTTAGATCATATTAGCTTAGGTTAGTAGGGACGAAAAGTAACTGAGGGACTGACTTTGAAGCCGAATCAATCTGAACGTCCGACGCGGTGGGTGGCCGCTTGGCACGGTATACGTGTAACAGGCGAGGTTATAGTTATCTTCAAAATTACGCATTTCCTCAACTTTTAAAAGGTACCAAAATGATACGTTATTATCTTTTGAATAAAAATACAACTGTAAATTATTTTTTGGGAGCTCCCCTGCAGTTTCACATGCATTTACTTGCTCCACATTGGTTAAAAAACAAGAGATAATTACAGTATAAAACAAATGTCTTGGTAGTGTCAACAACTCATATAAATAACGTTGTAGTAACTGCCAAAAATACAGTGCATTGCTTTGATATGCAAGAGTTTGAACAATGATATTGTGGTTCTGTTCGGTAGGCAAGGATACAAGTGATTTAGTGTATATTCTGTCTGTTTATATAGTTTTATCTTATGGTGCTTTATTACGGAGGTTAAGGGAGTCTTTGTATGCCATTGTTTTCATTGTATTTACATTTACCCGCCACCTACTTACTGTCCGTAGGCTATTTGTCATTAATGTCAGTTTCAAGACGCCTTTTCTCTGGATCAGCCATGCAGCGGGAATGTAATACCGTACATTTTGCATCAGGATTACGTTACCATAGGTCATCACACCGGTACTCTAAAGTGTTGTTTGGTAAATTGAAATAAAAGCTAGACCGACTCGCCTTCTGTGGGCATAGAGTTGCAAGTACCGTAGCAGTATGTTCGTTTTCCACGTCTACTCCGAAATTTCTTTTTTTGTTTTCTGATGAATTTATTAAGATTAGTAGTAATCTTTTGTCTGTTCATCATATATCCCTGTATTTGTGTGTCTACCTTATCTATTTCTGTATCTATCTACGGTATATCTAGCAATTTATCTGTATATCTTGTCTGTTTATATTTCAGTCTCTCCATCCATCTGTGTGTTTATAATTATAGGCACATGGCAACTATCATTTCGCATTAAACACAATTCCTGGATCGTCTGCCGCAAGACAATGAAAAATCAAACGATAAGGCCGCGGGCAAAAGTTCTCAGATCCTTGAAAGCCGATAATGGAGTTGGTAGCTACTCTGAACTCAAGCATTGGATCTGACATCTGACTGGATTGTGTAGGGTTACCGGTAAAAAGGTGGAAGATGTTAACCTGGACTCGAAGCCTCATTTTTTTTTTTTTTTTTTTTACCTGTGAACAATAGGGTCAGACGTTAACCGAAAATTGCGTTCGTTTACTCCAAGTTGATACAAACGCTGCTAGTAGACTGATCATTACCAGTTACAAGAAATATATCAGTAGTATCAGTAAAATGTCCGTAAATATGTAAGAATATTTGTAATCTAATTTCCGAAGTTTTTTTTTTTTTCCCCTGTGATGGTGATGTGGTCTTATTTCCAGCTTTCGTTGTTACAGGCCAAGGCTTCTTGGCCTATTCACCCCAAAATTACTATGAATGTTCCTGGTCATAGTATCTCGAGACAGTTGTCTAAAAAAGAAAATAAAGTTATGGCACGTAGAATAATTTTCTAGCCTCCAAACTGTAAGAAGACGGGCGCAAAACAACCATCCCAGTACAAGCACACGTTGCGGTACAGAGCAAGTTTGAGTCAGTCGGGCCCACTAGCCTGCTTATTGTGATTCGTTGCCTGCGAGTTACAAATACAATCATATATAATACATGCATTTACATATACTGTATATAAGAAATGAACTTCGGGAATTGTCACGCAAATGCTTGTTGCTTGAATTTGTTTTTTCCTTGGAGGGAAAAGTCTTGCAGACCAGTAATCGTTGGTTCCTTCTTCCTTGCATAAAAAACTGTGACCGATTTAGTTTTTAAAATGCACTGATTTTGATAAACAAAGATGTGGTTTACTTGGGTGTTTTCTGATGTGGTAGAATGCAAGTGATTGTTGTCATATGTTACTGAGAATAGACATAGGAACTGTTACTCTTGTCACTGTATCTACATTAGGCTAGAAGTAGTGTAGGCTGCAAACAATGTTTTTAGGCTGTCCAAAAAAAATAAATTCGTTTCCATTGAGACAGTCTTTCTCAGTTCGTCATGCCGCGTGAATTCTGCACCGGCATTACATTGCCATAGGTCGTCATACCGCTTCACAAGGTTATTGTACGTGGTAAATTGAAAGCAATAAGAAAAAAAAAAATCCATTAATCTCACAGTTATTAGTTGTAGTATTTTCTTTTATTCTCTTGCTGTCAGTTTCTTATCTCTTGTGGCGAAATTCAGTTAGCAGTTGTTAAACACTTACTATTTTGTTTAACTACCTAACATCAGAAACAAGGCTTTCGGTAGCTATATATAATGTCAGTGTTAACAACGACACCCGCCATTTCACAATAGGCCATGTAGAATTTCATGGTCGTTTACCTAGGGTAAGTAACAAACGATGGATCCTTTGGTCAGACATTTCCAGGAGGAGGAGGAGGAGGAGGGTCTTGAAAAGCTGACAGTAGAATATTAGATTGCTTCCTCTAAACGCAAAATTTTTGGCTAATACGTAATTCAAAGTAAAGGCCATAGGTTGAGTCAGATTGTGCCTTGGTTATAGGTGTTTCAGTAAGTTTTCGCCAATAAGGATGAGGCAGGACACATCCGCTCAGAATGTCATATATCTGTCGCACAGCTTGGTAACTTAAGACATGGAATATCTTATATCTCTTATCCTTAAGTAATCTCTTGTCCATTTTGGAATCTTTTGCGCGTAAACTCCACACATATTTGTCAGGAAAACAGAAGAACTGTGTAGATACTAACAGTAGCAGCAGTAATAACGATAGTAATTAAAGCAGAAATATTCTCTTAACTGAATTTCCAAGCAAACTCTGTCTAAACCAAACACCGCACGAAAACTTGTAAACAAACCTTTCAAGCTCATCTCGGTAGCGGACCCACCTGCAGCGCTCCTTTCTCCATGGTAAAGCTTCTCTTCTCTGGCCGCTTGCGACTCTTGCGGTAACAGATGTACTGCATGCAGTTCTTGACCGTCCTCATGAAGTAGAATATTGATTTTGGACTGATGATGAGGTTGAAGGGCGCGGGAAAGGTGGAGCCGGGGTCGAAATAACTCATCCAGAGTTTCGAACGAGCGAACTTCCATTCTTGGTCGGCGTGGTCCTGTTGAGGGTGACATTGGGGGGTTAGACTGGGTTATGAGGTGGCGAAGAGGGAGGTGGAGTTGTGGTGTGGGGAAAGGCAAATAGAATTCTGGGGTAGGAAGGTGGAGGTGGAGTTTAGGGTGGGAGGGGGTGAGGGAATGGTGGAGAAGAGTTGCAGGGATGGAAAAAGGGAGGTTCAGGAGGGGAAGGAGAGATTTGGTTTTGGTGAGTCGGGGTTGTTGGGGTGGGAAAGGGGAGGTGGGGTTGTGGAGTAGGAGGGTGGAGGTGGAGTTTGCGGTGGAAGGGGTGAAGGAATGGTTGGGAGTGGGAATGGGGATTAAGGATGGAGAATAGGGAGGAGGGTGAGGGAAAGGAGGATTTGGGTGAGTGTGGGGGCTAAGTGTGGAGGTGCAGGTGGTAGGTTTGAGGTGGGAGTGATGCAGGAATGAGAGAGAGAGAGAGAGAGAATTTAAGGGTGGAATAAGGGGAAGATGAAGTTGGGGAAGGGAGTGAGTGTTGGAGTGATGGTGTTATTTTTGCCAAATCACTTGAGGGTAGGGATGGAAAAAGAGCAGAGAGACACTGCTGAGAGAAAAGAAAGGAAGATAAGGAGGCGAGAGAGAGAGAGAGAGAGAGAGAGAGAGAGAGAGGTAGGAGAGGGAAATAGGTGGGGAAAGTGTGAGAGCTAGAGGTAGGGAGAAGGTAGGGGAGTAAGAGGTGGAGAGAAGGGAAGGAGGGAGAGTAAGCGGTAGGGAGGAGGGAGGGAGGGTAAGAGGGAGGAGATGGAGGGAGAGTAAGAACTGGGGAGGAGAGAGGAAAGTAAGAGGTGGGAGGAGAGATTAAAGGTAAAGGGAGGAAAGAAGGGAGAGTAAGAGTTGGGAAAGAGGTTGGGGGACAAGAGGTGAGAAAGCGAGAAAGGAAGAGGTGGAAAGATGGAGAGTAAGAGGAGGTAGGAAAGAGGGAGAGTAAGAGGAGGAAGGAAAGAGTGAGTAAGAAGTGGGGAGAAGGAAGAGGGAGTAAGAAGTGGGGAGAAGGAAGAGGGAGTAATATGCGGAGAAAGAGGAAGGGTGAGTAAAGAGTATGCTTAAGGAAGGTGTACTGTGGTTGTGTACGAGTATATAGAGGGTATAGTGGTTGTGGGAGTAGGGGAGGGAAGAGGGAGGCGGTGGAAGGTGAGGGTAGTGGGGAGTGCCTGTAAGATTAGATTAGAGAGAGAGAGAGACGTAACAAAAATGTATTTGTCCAAAAATTTAGATGTGCCAAAATCGATATTTATGTGGATAGAGATTGTAGAAAAGTGGAAAGATTAGTAAAGATATATATAGTTTTGTTTACGGAGAAGTGGAAATAATTTATCATCAGTAGCTGTCGTCTTCACTATCAATTACAGCCACCAGACTTTCGTCATGAAGTGGTTTTAAACTATTTCCATCAGCCCCTTTAGAACATTGTCTGTTTTTAATTATGCTGCCGCCAAATGACTCTTCGGTGGCTGCCATCATTTTCCTCGGGTGAATTAAATCGTCTGGTGTAAGCCTGAATGGAAATAGGAAGTGTGTCTGTAGCAGTCAGATAATTGTCAAGAAGAGTGGTGCTCTGTCAAAGCTCTTTGTCCACTGTACAATAGACAACCATGGCTCAAAGACCCGTCTTAGTTGGTGTGATTTATATACTGTATTTACTTCTCCATGAAACTGTAAGGCATTAATGTCATAGTCCCATTCCGTATACCAGTGAGGTAACTAACTATGTTACTCTTTAATTAGAGCAAATACAACACGGACGTGTAAGTAATGTTTTTTCATGTACGGTATGAAAATTTTATTCCAAGCTGGCAACCTCATAACGCTGTTCATTACCAGTTCTGCTGAGTTTATTGCAGTGGTTCTTAATCTTTTTCACTCCGTCCTCTCTCCCTGAGGAACTTTGACTACTTGGTTAATGTGATTGAGTTACCCGCCTGGAAGTGTTGTGCAAGGCCAGCTACCGGGCCTTGGCCCCATGTTACTCCCATAGTAGTATCTCCCGGGACGATGGTAACCATCCACGTACTACCTTTTGGCTGGCTAACGGGGATGCTATACCTTGCCCAAAGGTGACCTGGGATTATGCAGGGAAAGGGTGTCCATCTTCCCAGAGCCGGCCACTTGCCCCGGCTACATAGCCTACTCCAATACGAGACAGTATCATGAGGTTGCCAGTTTGAAAGACCACCTTCGTGTATGAAAATTATGGTTACAATTTTCCAGTGTTGTGTTTTCATTAGAGTATTACTGATTTTGTTACTTCGCAGTTGTGATACTGCTGTGATTCACGGCTTCATGCACACATGTATAGATTCATGACAGGAATCGGTAGGCGTCATAGCTCTCTACAGTGGAGATAAGAGAGCTTTCCAGATGCACCCCATTGATGAACGCAGTGTGACAGAAAAGAGGAAAAGAAAAGAAGGACGCTCAAGTGACTTAAAGTAGACTTATTCAGTATTTCATTTTAATATACAGTACACAAAACATCACTAATTATTCCTGGTGATAGAGTGCTGGCTAGGTGCTTATAAAATGTAGACATGACAAAACTAGCCATGAACTATCTAAAATAAACATTGCATCCAGACTACAAGCATTCGCGAAAAAACACTACTATTAGGGACAGGCATGTCAGTGAAGGTGAAATATTATTAATGACTTGAAGAGGGAAGGAAAAAGGGAGATGAAATTGGAAACTGATTAGGAAGAAGTTACGGTTGACTTGAAGAGGGAAGGGAAGAGGGCGATAAAATTCGAAATCCACTGGGACAGGGGGCCGTGTTTACAGCTGGTTTTGGAGAGTTCGTAGCACATTTACTTAGGCGGATTAGTTAGTTCATTACATCGTACAGTCCATCTAGAATGTTTTGTTTTAGATTATGTAACAGAAATATGTAGATAATGTGCAAGAGAGTATGAAGTTGTATTGTGCGTAATAAATCTTTAAAATTAAAATACGTTGCTTCGAAATCTCGTAGGCCAACCACAACACAGCTCATTGTTACTGCTGATTTGGGGATGGGAAGGAAAGAGGAAGATAAAAATCGAAATTCATGAGGGAGGGAGAGAGGGGCCAGGGGACTGAAGAGCCGGAGAAAAATCAGTTACCATATATCAAAACGGACAGTAGGGCTAGTGGCGAGTTGGGGCCGTATTCTCGTCGGCGTGGGAGGCATCCTTGCACCTGATCCTTTAGCGATTTATTTTACACACTGCACCTTACTCCTCTCTTATATGTTTTCTGTATCTCTTCATTAGCGACAAAAATAACATAAAAGAGAATGTTAACAGACTGTACTTGTGAATAAACCGGTAAGTAAGAGGTGCAAAGAACCCGCTTAAGCTCACGTGAATGCCAGGCTAATTTGTGCAGACCCCGATTCATAAAAAAAACACAACGTTATCATTTCCTTTCCTAACCAAGATTAATTCTCACAGGCAGGACGTGGAAAGGACAGACCATAATCTTCCCATGTCTTTCGTTCCTCCTGTAAAAATAAATCCTGCATACAGTTTGGAATTGATCGTAAATTTATTTGTGAATCCGAGTCCTCTCTGACCCAACTCCCTTTCCGAATTAGGGGGAAAAATATCCAGTCCTTTACGTACCTACTTTATCCTTCGCAGAGCCTGAACGCACTAACAAAAAATGAATCTACAAGAATATCAGCAGAGCTCTTCATATCTAGAAAAAAAAAAAATGGCGATAAAAGGTTTTGCGTGCGGTGCGTTTCATACCGGCCCGCTTTTAATGGCTATTGGTCTGAAGGCAGTTTGGCGCAATGACTTTGAATTTGACTTCTGTCCACCTAAAAAAAAGTCTCTCTGCCCCCGCTTTGAAATGTATATTCTACTGGAGCCATGGCCGATTTGTAAAGACTGGGAATTAATTATAAACGAGATCCTGTTGGTAGAGGTATGTGGGTAGGGATGTCACAATATATTGGACAGTTAGTTACGTGAAGAGGTTGGGGAAAATGACGTTGCGGCGACGAACAACGATATTGTCTTGTTACTTATTGTGATTAAAACCAAAAAAATGAGATAATAAACGATCAGTCTCCAAAATTGTAGCTACCAAGAATGATGGACATTCTCTAAGGTGAAGTGTTGTCTTAGTAAAATATCACCTGCTTTGTAAAACTGGTGCTGAAGTTTGGGTTACTACAGATATTCCAGCGAACGACCTGCCACAAACATTAGGGCAGGGAGACATGTTTCCGCTAAATATGCC
>JAGKTI010024309.1:0-14433 GCA_018397915.1 Birgus latro | reverse complement strand
TGTCGGGTTGATAAGTGTAAGAACTGAGTTTTTGATGCATTAAAAATAACAAGATTATTTTTACCCCAATCAGAGATACGAGCCAAGTCAGACATTAGGTGTTGCATAGCCTCATCTCTTTTTTGTTGAAGTAACTGTTGAGATGGACGTTGCGAAAACCGAATGGAAAGGTGAAGGGTGGAATCATCAGCATATGAGTGGATAGGGTTAGATGTACAGCTTAGAAGGTCATTGATGAATAAAAGGAAGAGAGTTGGTGATAGGACAGAGCCCTAAGGAACACCACTGTTGAAAGGTCTAGGAGAAGAATGATGGCCGTCTACAACAGTGGCTATAGAACGACCAGAAAGGAAGCTCAGGATGAAGGCACAGATGGAACAATAGAAACCGTAGGAGGGTAGTTTGGAAATTAAAGATTTATGCCAGACTCGATCAAAAGCCTCTGAGATGTCAAGTGCAATGGCAAAGCTTTCGGCAAAGTCCCGAAAGGAGGATAACCAGGAGTCTGAAGGGTAGGTGAGAAGATCGCCTGTGGAGCGTCCCTGACGGAACCCATACTGACGATCAGAAAGAAGGTTGTGACAGGAAAGATGCTTTAAAATTTTTCTGTTAAGAATTGACACGAAAACTTTGAGACAGGATGTTAAAGCAATTGGACGATAGTTAGAGGGTTGGGAATGGTCACCCTTCTTTGGGACTGGCTGAATGAGAGCAACCTTCCAGCAAGAGGGAAAGATACAAGTTGATAGACAAAGGCGAAAAAGTTTACCTAGGCGGGTGAGGACAACAGGAGGGACTCCATCAGTACCATATGCCATGTTAGTATTGAGGCCAGTGATGGCAGAAAATACATTAGCTGAAGAAATTTTAATGTCAGTGAAGAGGAAGTCAGAGGGGGGAAGTGATGGAGGAATAGCACCGGAATTGTCTAAGGTGGAATTGGAGGAGAAAGTCTGAGCAAAGAGATCTGCTTTATCAGTAGAAGAAATAGCTACAGAGCCATCACAGTAGAAAAGAGGAGGGAAGGATGATGAGGTAAAGTTGTTAGAAAGGTTTTGGGCAAGGTGCCAGAAGGAGCGAGAAGAATTCGGGTTGGAGAGTTGAGAACATTTAACACGGATGAAATTATTTTTAGCTGAGCGAAGAACAGACTTAGCACGATTCCGGGCAAAAATATATAAATGATGTGATTCAGGGGTGGGTTGGCTACGGTACCTCTTACAGGCCCTCTCCTTGTTGCAGACAGCATTAGAACAAGCGTGATTAAACCAAGGATTTCTTGCAATAGTCAGAGGATATGAGAAAGGAATGTATGCTTCCATGCCCGAGAGAATAACCTCCGTAATGCGTAAGGCACACTCAGATGGCTCCCCGCCATGGAAGCAATAATCATTCCAAGGAAAATCAAAGAAGTACTGCCTGAGGGCCTCCCAATCTGCAGCTCCAAAGTGCCACAGGCGGCATTTCTTTGGAGGGTCCACAGGCTGTACTGGAGGGATAAGACAGGTTAAGGTAATAAAGTTATGATCGGAGGAGCCCAACGGAGAGAAAAGATTAACAGTGTAAGCAGAAGGATTAGTTGTTAGGAAAAGGTCAAGTGTGTTGGAACTCTCTCCAAGGCGGTCAGGGATACGGGTATGGTGCTGTACAAGCTGCTCTAGGTGATTCAGGATAGAAAAGATGTAGGCTTGTTCACCAGGTGGATCAGTGAAATATGGGATACAAAGCATGAAATAAATAAACTGTTACCAGAAAATGATGGTTTAGAGGTGAGTATGGCAAAGATGTTCACCAGTTGACTAGATAGTGAACGTAAGAGACACAGTAATCACTATGATAATCACCTTTTTCACAGCCTATGCACTCAAATATGGGACACAAAGCATGAAGTAAATAAAATGTAACCAGAAAAATTATGATTTAGAGGTGAGTAGGGCAAATACGTTCACCAGTTGACTAGATAGTGGACGTATGTAAGAGACATGGTAATCACTATGAAAATCACCTTTTTCACAGCCTATGCACTCAAATATGGGACACAAAGCATGAAGTAAATAAAATGTAACCAGAGAATGAGGATTTAGAAGTGATTATGGAAAACATTTGGCCGTTGACAGTGTACTAACATCACTGTGGTGGTTTTTAACGAATTTTCCCCCCACCTCTAAGGCTTTTACAGTGGTCATAAATACTTTTGAAGCATGTACAGTAATCCAGTGTTTAACTGCACTTAATCCTTAGCACGGTGAAATATGATAGTTTAACCACTTAACTGAGGGCCGTCACTTTCGTGACGCTCGGTGGCAATGGTTCGAGCCGCGGGCCATCAGTTGGGTGCTTCTATGTTATTTTCAATTAGCCTGGCCTTTCAAGATATAAATATATATAAAAAATTTGGGGAGATGCTTGAATGATATTTATATTCACCTAGAGTCTAAACCTTCACTGGCTCAATCCGACTGGAGCACTGTAATTAACCACTAAACCACCAGAGGCAAAAATTTGGCTATATGGTTACCACCCATAAGGCGGTGGCTCAATCGGTAGAGAGGCAGTCTGCAGTCCTAATGGACCTAGGATCGAATCCCAGCTGGGGCAGGGAACAGTTTAAGGATTTGAATTTCCTAAAAGCAGACTTTCCTGATCTACCAGAAGACCCGCCGACATGTCGTAAAAATACCCCCGCTAATACCAATACACCAGTCCTGTATGAGACAGCCCTAGCATGTATCCAATATGGACGGTGGGTGTTAGCGCCGAAGTGGTGACATGTAGAGGTGTAGGGTATGTAGGAGGACTGCTGGGCCTTGACAGCAGGCTGTGAAGCCTATGCCCACAGTCAGGCACATAAAAAAAAAAAATCAGGCACATAAAAAAAAAAAAAACATTGCACTAAATGGTTTCCTGGTGTACAGGAATCCATTTGGCTTGTCACTCAGTGGAGTCAACCACAGGCAGAAGGAAGAGGAAAGAATGAAGAAAAGAAAGAAAGAAGAGGGAGTGTAAAGTCACCCACAGGCAGAAGGACAAGGAAAGAATGAAGGAAAGAAAGTCAGAAGAGGATGGGAGGTAAGAATGATGGAGGAGAGGAAAGGGCAAACATCTGAGAGCAGCACTACATCGAGTGAGTGGCTGGTGAGCGCCCCCACCTACAACAAAGATAGATGGATATAAATGAAGCCCTGAATGCCACAAGGGGCACAGTGACACATTTACGATTTTCAACAAATCGCCTTCAAAGTCTTCTATCTATCTATCTATCTATTGCCAGACGCCTCAATCCCGAACGGGGTGGCCACAAACAAATCGCCTCCATGTCACTCTGTCCCCTGCCATTTCACTACCACGCTCCCAACTCACACCCCCCTCTCTCATATACCTCTCCACTCCATCCCTCCATCTCATCCTCGGCCTCCCCCTCCCTCTCGCCCCCTCCACCTCACTCACATACACTCTCCTCGTCAATCTTTCACTCTCCATCCTCTCCACATGCCCAAACCACCTTAACGTGTTTCTCCTAACGCTTCCCATCACATCCTCAACCACACCACAACGCTCCTTCACTTCAAAGTCTTGCAACATAAAAAATTTCATAGAAATGTTATTTTTTAGTTTCAGTTTCTAAAATTTGGACTTAAGATGCATAAATGTGAGTACTTTAAGGCCAATATCTAAGAAATTTGGCACAATGATATTTTCATTGCTAAAATTACGTCATCAGCAGAAAATATTTTTTGCTAGTGTCTTTTCGGACTTTGTGAGCATTTTGCAGCCATTTTTTTTTTTCTTATTCAAACCAATAAAGAGTCATATTTGTCCAATACTATGATAAAGGTAAGTTGTTTCTTAAAGGCAACACGGATGAAAACAGTACAGTGCAAAATGCCATCCTTGCATCGGCGCTCAAAGGGCACCCAAATATGTATCTGTCAAAGCTTGGGGTTTACTGTGTAGAATAAAAGAAAAATGCAATGCACACTCATACTTTATTATTTAAAAAGCACAATACCATTAACAGGCTGAAGGATGGATAGACTGACTGACAGATTGACATACGAATGGAGTTTACCCTTTGTGGTGCGCAACAGAACCTACACTCCAGACCAAGTGTCAACATGGCCGCTTGGAGCACACTTCTCACTTCAGACTTTCACCCCTACTGCACTAATTGGAACTGAGCAAAGAGACTTTGCACAGTCATAGGGTAGTGTTTGAGGGAGTGGCTGGTGAAAAAAAACAGATTTCAGCAGGTATGGTGCTTTACCCCTTGTGGCATGCAGGGCTTCAAACATATATATAGATTCATTTCTGATAAATCAATACAAGTGCTCTCCACAGTAAATATTTTACCTGAACTACAGTACAGACCATAAAAAGGCCGTTGGTGCTTGGTGATTTCTTTACAGCTAACATATTTACTGTGGTCATCATCAAAATAAAAAAGACTATAAGCTAACTGTGAAGTACCAAATATGATTTCTGACAGTAAAGTTGTTTGTTAGCTACCTAATATGCATCAGATTATCACAGACCCCCCAAAATGTTCTCACAGATATACAATAGCCTAATAAGAAAACTACCCTTTAAATTCTTAATAAATAGTTAACATTTTGGACAAGTGAGGAAAGCATCTAACTACAACTTTTTATCTGTCTTTTTCAATGATGAGCATACTCAGTTCTCTGACTTCCACTTGCAAAAAGTAATTAGACTACAGTTAATAATAAGAAGGGTAACAAATGATAGTAAAATATTTGGTATGATAATGACGAAGACAACAATGACGAAGACAACAATGAGGAGGAGGAGGAGGAGGAGGAGGAGGAGGAGGAATAAATGTGTGTGATGCCTAGAGCTATATCAGCTACCATAGGGAATTTGAACCGCCTATGCAGCTGCGAATCGGAATGCTCTATGCAAGAATGGTTTCACAGCTTCTGATTGGCTAGCAATGATATAAACTGCCAGATGATCAATAATATTTGTGTATAAACATTTTACTCTCGTGTTCCTGGGGAAAATATATTCAACTGTTCATCAAAAACATGAAGAATAACTTTATTCTGTTTGTCTGATGCACATAATAAAGTTGTGAATGTTTTATAACAGAAGTAAACAAAGTACTTTCCATGACCCAACATATGCTTACATAATAATGCTGATGGCAACTCAAATAGCCAGTGCGGGAAAAACATGCATGTATCATTCATTAATTCTCTCTTTCTCATGCTCATTATAAATGCTTCATGTTTATTGTTGCTTCACCAATTCCTAAGTACTGTTTCACTCCAAAAGCTCTCTCTCTCTCTCTCATTTTTCTATAGATTTGATGCCCCCACCCCTCACCTCTATTAGCATTAAGTTTGTTTGTACAAAAAGAGAATTAATATTATAATAAGTGATGAAATACTCCTATATACAAGATGAGGGAAACAAAGGAGCACATACGCTACATTAGAACTTGAAAGTCAAAGGGTTTAACCTGCCCAGTCCCGACCGTTTTTTAACCCAACATACCCCCACCACCCGACCGATTTTCAACTTTTTGTTTTTTTGGCTAAAACTTTCATTTTTGGTGAGAAACAATGGGAAATCACCAAGAAAGTGCTTACCTATGCTCAGAAGTGGTCTGGACAGGTATGCCCTTGCTCACCTAGGCCTCGTACTCTAGAAAGGCGCGCAGCAGTTGTCACGTTTTCTATGATGGGGTAACTAAACTAAACCAACAGTGATACATCAGTATATATTTATTAGGTCAAAATTAACATTTTGTATAAGAATATAACGTTTTCATTAAAAAATACAGGCGATATAAGGGTATGTTCACTTTGCGGCTACCTGAAAATCACCGATTTCTGACACAGTTGACTCCCTGAGACTGTTCTTTCAACTTACATTCTAATTTTTTGCTTACGTTATACTTTTCTACACTCATTATATTATTTTCAACTTTCCGTAACACTTATCACATATTGACAGGCCTTACTATCATTTCTGAGCATAATATTATCGCATATTGACAAGCCTTACTATACAGTAATATTGAGTGTGATATTTTCGCAAGCACACAGTATTTCTTTTTTATTTTCAACTTCGATTATAGTTTTCCATGAGGATTTTACAAATTTTCAACTTCAAAAACTGTTATCACATATTGACACACCTTACTAGTGTTGTGAGCGATATTTTAACGCATACAGTATTTACATGCCAAGCGTAATATTCTCGCAAGCAGGCAGTATTATTTTTTATTCTTCAATTTCCATTATACTTATTTCCAAAGAATATTACCACTGATTGCACATAAATTACATGACTTGGTATGATAGTGGGTGTATTATTCATGCAAGGAAACATTATCGCATTCTATTTTCCAAAATTCAATCTTCTTTTCCAGATTATTACCATTTTCAAACACTTATCACAGATATACCTGAATCATTGTATCACATATTCACTGGCCTTACAGGTATACCAGCAGTATCAATAATGTAGCAGGGTGTGATACTGCTGGAAGCAGGGCTCAAGGCACAAGCCGACATTACACTGGACACATTTATATCTCGTGTTTCATCTGCCTGTCCTCCTTCGTATTGATACTGGAGCTCCTGCACACATGACAGCGGTGCTGTGGTCATGGGCAGCTGGGAGTAGGGGGGATGGTGGTGGGAAAGTGATGTCCTGAGAGACGTAGGGGCGGTCCGTGTCGCCACTGGCTGGCAGTGGCGATGTGGGTACTGGGGTGGATCCTTTCCTCTGCATATTTGCCGATGATTTCTCGGCAGAGCTCTTGCACAAACCCTTCTAAGGTCTCAGATTTTCCAGTGGTCAGGGAGTGGAGGTGGTGGCAGTTGAGGACTGGGATGTCAAGGAGGTGAAAGAACAGTTTCTTGTACCACTTCAAAGTGGTCCGGGCACATTCCACGCTGGAAATCATTGAGTCAGACTGGTCCACCTGCCTCATGTTCACACTGTAGTCTACTACTGACTGGTTTCCAGACGTGAACCCTCCTCTGGCCTCTGTACTCCCTGGAGTCTGTGCGGTGCATCAAGGGGTGGTGTACAGTCGACAGGAGGGAAAATTATCTCTTGTGGTTCCATACAGTGGCGCGAGGATGTTATTTGCCTTGAAGAAAACCACCTCGTTCCTGTCGAGGTGCACCATGTGATGTCGGCTTCTCTTCACAGTGCCACAGACTCTGGTGTCATGACAGTGGAGATACTGAGCGAGAAGAAGGCTTGTGTACCAGTTGTCCAGGTACAAGATGTGACCACGGTGAAGGTACTGCTCAATCATGGTTTTTACCATAGCCCCTGAGAGTCTTATACTCTGATCTTCTGTTATATCTGACTGTGCACCGGTGTACAAGACTATGTCTTGCACATAACCAGTCCTACAGTCACACTTAACAAAGATCTCGAAACCAAAACGGTGCCTTTTGCTGGGTATATACTGGCAAAAGGAAATACTGTACTGCCTTTCCACAACACAAGACTCTCGTCTATGACGAGGTCTCTGTAAGGATGAAATGAGTGGAACGTTTCCCATAGGTGATCAAAAACAAGCCTAATTCTCCTCATTTTATCAGTGTTGTTTGCACTTGCAGGGTCGTCTGCATCAAAGAAGTGGAGACAGCTGAGAATGTATTGAAACCTATTCCGATGCATAACTTTACTGAAAAAAGATGTGTAAGTAATAGGGTATGTAGACCAGTATGCCCAAATTTGTCCTTTCTTTACTATACCCATCAACAGCACCAGGGCAAAAAATTGGAACATCTCACTTGGAGTGACTGGGTAACTATAGCGCTGTGCGTGGGCGCTCGTTGTCCCCTGACGCTCACTTTCACTGTGAATCCTCCTGGCGAAGATGTTTGTCTGCTCCACTATATCCTCCACAAACTCCTCAGAGAAATACAGGCGGAAGAAATCTACCCTGCTGGAGCCTTGGTGGATATGTGGAGCAGTGCAGCCAGACTGCCACTCCTCTGTAAAGGGGTGAATCATGGGTTCAAAATCATTCCAGTCCTCCCATGCCCATGACACATCACTGTCAGCACCATCGTCAGGGTGTGGAGGAGAGGGTGGGAGGGGGTGGTTGGGGAGGTGGAGAGCAGCGCCCTTCCCCACTCTCGGTCCTCTTCCCTCTCCCTTTTCTTTTCCCACAAGCTTTCGCTTTCGCCACCTTCCCCACATCACGAGGCTGTGGAGAGGGAGCGTGAGAACACTGTGGGGCGAGTGGCTCCACCTCATCTGGCTCCCGGCCAGGTCCTACCTCCCTGTGACAAAAATATATAACATAAGAAAGAAACTTTATACAAATTTTGGAAAATGAGAGCAAATAAGATAAGGGAGCCAAACAGATGAAACAAATATAATGCTGCTAAAGCAGGCGTCATTGTAAAGGCAGTGGCGATGCGGGTACTGGGGTGGGTCCTTTCCTCTGCATATTTGCTGATGCTTTTTTGGCAGAGCTCTTGCACAAACCCTTCTAAGGTCTCAGATTTTCCAGTGGTCAGGGCATGGAGGTAGTGGCAGTTGAGGACTGCAATGTCAAGGAGGTGAAAGAACAGTTTCTTGTACCACTTCAACGTGGTCAGGGCACATTCCACACTGGCAATCACTGAGTTAGACTGGTCCACCTGCCTCATGTTCACATTGTAGTCCACTACTGACTCTGGTTTCCAGATGTGAACCCTCCTCTGGCCTCTGTACTCCACGGAGTCTGTGTGGTGCATCAAGGGGCGGTGTACAGTCGACAGGAGGGAAAATTATCTCTTGTGGTTCCATACAGTGGTGAGGATGTTATTTGCCTTAGAAGAAAACCACCTCATTCTTGTTGAGTTTCCTGTTGAGGTGCACCATGTGATGTCGGCTTCTCTTCACACTGCCACAGACTCTGGTGTCATGACAGTGGAGATACTGAGCGAGAAGAGGGTTTGTGTACCAGTTATCCAGGTACAATATGTGACCATGATGAAGGTACTGCTCTATCATGGTTTTTACTATAGCCCCTGAGAGTCTTATACTCCAATCTTCTGTTATGTCTGACTGTGCACCGGTGTACAAGACTATGTCTTGCACATAATCAGTCCTACAGTCACACTTAACAAAGATCTCGAAACCAAAACGGTGCCTTTTGCTGGGTATATACTGGCAAAAGGAAATATTGCCTTTCCACAACACAAGACTCTCGTCTATGACGAGGTCTCTGTAAGGATAAAATGATGAGCGGAATGTTTCCCGTAGGTGATCAAAAACAAGCCTAATTCTCCTCATTTCATCAGTGTCGTTTGCATTTGCAGGGTCGTCTGCATCAAAGAAGTGGAGGTGGCTGAGAATGTATTGAAACCTATTCCGATGCATAACTTTACTGAAAAAAGGTGTGTAAGTAATGGGGTCAGTAGACCAGTAAGCCCGAATTTGTCCTTTCTTTACTATACCCATCAATAGCACCAGGGCAAAACTTTGGAACATCTCACTTGGAGTGACTGGGTAACTACAGCGCTGTGCGTGGGCGCTCGTTGTCCCCTGACACTCACATTCACTGTGGATCCTCCTGGCAAAGATGTTTGTCTGCTTCACTATATCCTCCACGAACTCCTCGGAGAAGTACAGGTGGAAGAAATCCACCCTGCTGGAGCCTTGGTGGATATGTGGAGCAGTGCAGCCAGACCGCCACTCCTCTGTAAAGGGGTGAATCATGGGTTCAAAATCATTCCCGTCCTCCCATGCCCATGACACATCACTGTCAGCACCATCGTCAGGGTGTGGAGGAAAGGGTGGGAGGGGGTGGTTGGGGAGGTGGAGAGCAGCGCCCTTCCCCACTCTCGGTCCTCTTCCCTCTCCCTTTTCTTTTCCCGCGAGATTTCGCTTTCACCCCCTTCCCCACATCATGGGGCTGTGGAGAGGGAGCGTGGGAACACTGCGGGGCGAATTATGTACTTGGGAGCAGCTCCACCTCACCTGCCTCCCGGCCAGGTCCTACCTCCCTGTGACAAAAATATATAACATAAGAAAGAAACTTTATAAAAATTTTAGAAAATGAGAGCAAATAAGATAAGGGAGCAAAAAGGCTGAAACAAATATAAAGCTACTGAAGAAGGCGTCGCTGTAAAGGCACTGCCTCCGACATTCATCTGATCAGATCTGACCACCACTTTCACTTTCCACAATTCTCACTCCCGCCCCCTTCCCCACATCATAGGGCTGTGGAGAGGGAGTGTAGGAATACTGCGGGGCAAATGATATAATGGAGAGCGGCTCCACCTCACCTGCCTGCTGCCCACGTGCACCATGTGGGAGAGCGTCACCTCCCTCCCTAACACAACCACTTTCACTTTCCACAATGACCACTCCCGCCCCCTTCCCCACATCATGGGGCTGTGGATAGGGAGTGTGGGAATACTGTGGGGCGAATGATGTACTGGGGAGCCCAGGTGCACCACGTGGGAGCGAGTCACCTCCCTCCCTAACACAACCACTTTCACTTTCCACAATTTTGCATGTGGGAGCAAGTCACCTCCCTCCCTAACACAACCACTTTCACTTTCCACAATTATCACTCCCACCCCCTTCCCCACATCATAGGGCTGTGGAGAGGGAGCGTGGGAATACTGCGGGGTGAATGATATACTGGGGAGCGGCTCCACCTCACCTGCCTGCCGCCCAGGTGCACCACATGGGAGCACGTGACCAACCTCCCAAACACCACCACTTTCACTTTCCACAATTCTCACTCCCGCCCCTACACTTCTGCCATATCCAAACAAGGAAATAGATCCATAACTCATACGCCGATTCATTCCTTCTGTTCCATGTGGCGGGATTCACTTGAAGCCAAACCATGTGGGAAAACCACGTCCACATGCTCCTCCCTCATCCTCGTCCTTGTCCTCATCTGAACGCTTGTGAACAGGCTGGATAGAGGTGCGTCCACGTCCTCATCCTCTACCCTGGCCTGCTTGATGATACGTGTCACACCGCCACTTCCTAGGTGACGGCACCTCCTCATCACTGCTGCTCGTCTCCTTGGCAGGTAGCACGTAATCCTTGTTCTGGACATCACTGTCCAGGAGCGAGTCACTATCCCCAGTGAATTCAGCTGGATAAGTGTCAAGGACAGCCTGTATTTCCTCATCAGAGAGACCGCGCTGCGCCATGTCTGTCCTGGGTCACTGCTGCAAGGTGAGTGGCTGAGTCACAGGTGAGCACGGGTCATGCGCGGTCCCGGAGTGTCCCCACCTGGCGGCACCCAGAGGAAGGTCTCCCGCGCCTACGTACCAAAAATCACCCGAAAATGATGAAAAATGTGCACACGACAGGCCTTGCAACTGAGTGACATAACGATGCACGTCGGTGGGTCTGAGCGTAAAAAAAAGTAGTGACGTGCATCATACGTCGGGGGGACTGGGCGGGTTAAAGAAAAGGAGGTATAATCCGAAGGAACTAATTTTTACTGAACTTGGCAGAAATGGTTACAAAATAAGAGTAGGATATAATTATACAAGAGGGTAATACCACTGTCTTCCAACTACTATACTGCATTATATGACATCTCCATTATGCCATCACTGCTGTTTATTCTCACTTTTGTGCACAGCATCAAACAAGACAACTTCTCACTTGGCTTAAAGCAGTGTGGTGTTATACAGGGTGTAACGCGACGTATGACAAAAACTTACACCAATGATCTATCATGTAATTCTGAGTATATTTTGTTCTATAAACATATACTCTTTGTGACCCCAATACCCAGCTTTAGGTTGTTTGAGTGTAAAAATTTCGTGGGTTCCAGGTGTCATAGGGTGGGAGCTTTGCAGGGCGACGGGAGACGAGTATTATTAACTTATTCTGTACTGCACATGAAAATCCCATATCCTATCAGTACAAACGAATTTGAAGAAGAAACTTTATGTAGTCTATTGATTCTTTAACATAAAGTTATGCATTCCTGCAATTCTTCTGCACAAACTGACTGTAATTAAGGATTAAATTCAAATTTTGTCTATTGCAAGGGAGTACGGAGGGGAGAGGCTGGTGTATTGTTGTCAGTTATGTAATGTTTGGTTTGTAGGCTATTGCTACCAGCTAATATTATCATAATACCCACAGCTCATTCAGTGAAAAAACATTATTGTAATGCGTGACTAGCGTCACTTTAAGTCAGGAGTAATGATATTATTTATTACAATTTTTATGCTGCAAGTACACATGGCACCATTGCTTTCATATAAAGGAAGATGACTTGAGAATAGTGACGCAGGGTTGCCAATTTAACGACTTTGCAGCTAGACCTATTTTTTGCTTCTACCTAGCGTCACGATTTAACATCTGGCAACATGATATCTAGCTGCATTCTGGATATTTTTGCCATTATTAGGTGATATTCCAGTGATTAATCGTCTTTTCTAGCGATATTTTGCAGTGTTTACTGTCTAGCGACATTTTAGCAAGTTTTCAGGGCTGAGGAGACTGTAGCACCAGCCGAGCAGGGCAGTACTCCCAAGGAGGATGGAAAGCTGATGACAAGGAGAGCTGGAGCTCCCGTTTCATCAGCCCTCAGGACTTGTTCCTGACCATCCTCCTTTGCTGAACTTTTTCAGTGTCTCAGTTACACAGAGAGTAGACCAGCATGCTCTCCAATACAAGTTTCTCTAACTGTCAACACCAAACTACATACACGCTCCACATTACACTTCCTTTTCAAAATTTCTTCAAAATGGCGTACAAAAATCATGCCTCGGAGTCCCCTGGGGGGGGGACCATAAATGCCCCCACCATCCGCCCCTCTCCCGGTGACGACTCAAATAGCTGCCTGGAACCACTTTCTGACTCACTCCTTCATTTCTGTAACATTCGCGGCCTTTCCTCTAACTTTCACGCTGTCGAGCACCACCTCTTTTCCTCTAAACCTCACCTTCCTTCTCTTTCTCACTGAGACTCAGCTGTCTGAGGCAACTGACAGCAAACCCTTTTCTGTATCCTCCTACTTTCTCTATTCTCGTTTCAAAGCCAAAGGTGGCTGTTGTGTATATGTACGCAACGATCTATCTTGCTCTCGTGTTCCTGAACTTGATTCTTCTGAATTCTCTACTCTCTGGCTTCGGCTTTCCTGTCATTCTCTGACTAAATATATCTGTGCTGTTTACTTATCTCCTAATTCTACTGACTATCAAAAATTCTTTGACTATCTTACTTCTACGATGGAACACATTCTATCCATTTCTCCTTTCTCTGAAATCTCCATTCTAGGAGATTTCAATGTTCACCACCACCTTTGGCTCTCCTCTCCTTTCACTGATCCACCTTGTGAACAAGCCTACATCTTTTCTATCCTTAATGACCTAGAGCAGCTTGTACAGCACCCTACCCATATCCCTGACCGCCTTGAAGTTTTTTAGTTTATTTATCAAAGTTAAACTAAATTTATGAAAAATTTATTATTTTTTTTTATGGAAAATCTTATCATGCTTGAACGCGGACGGTTTTTAAAATGAATCTAAAAAAGTTGTACAGATTTAGAGAGAAGTAGCTCCGAAAAAATAAAAAATAATTTTGAGACCTAAAAATCGTTTAGATCAAAGTTACTGCATATTTTTTGTTGTAAAAACAAAATTTATTTTCCAATACACTAGCCAGCTACAATAGGGGCCACTATGTATACATGAGAGAATCCTGACTCAGACCTCCTGTATATTAACCATAAGTACTGGCATAAGACCCATTTTAGAAGAACAATTATGGGGCCAATCCAGAGGTAAGGCTCCTGTGAACCCCTTCAAGAGAGAGTTCCAACATACTTGACCTTTTCCTAACAACTAATCCTTCTGCTTACACTGTTCATCTTTTCTCTCCGTTGGGCTCCTCCGATCATAATCTTATTACCTTAACATGTCCAATCGCTCCAGTACGGCCTGTGGACCCTCCAAAGAAATGCCGCCTGTGGCACTTTGGAGCTGCAGATTGGGAGGCCCTCAGGCAGTACTTCTTTGATTTTCCATGGAATGATTATTGCTTCCTTGGCCGGGAGCCATCTGAGTCTGCCTTGCGCATTACGAAGGTTATTCTCTCGGGCGTGGAAGCATACATTCCTTTCTCATATCCTCTGACTAATGCAAGAAAGCCTTGGTTTAATCACGCTTGTTCTAATGCTGTCCGCAACAAGGAGAGGGCCTATAAGAGGTACCGGAGCCAACCCACCCCTGAATCACAACTTTTATATATTGCTGCCCGGAATCGTGCTAAGTCTGTTCTTCGCTCTGCTAAAAACAATTTCATCTGTGCTAAATGTTCCCAACTCTCCAACTCGAATTCTTCTCGCTCCTTCTGGCACCTTGCCAAAAACCTTTCTAACAACTTTACCTCATCATCCTTCCCTCCTCTTTTCTACTCTGATGGCTCTGTAGCTATTTCTTCTACTGATAAAGCAGA
>JAGKTI010024308.1:0-13340 GCA_018397915.1 Birgus latro | reverse complement strand
TGACTACATTCAGCAACTTCCCCGTTTCTCAGTTTATTTTCAATACATTCCATATACTTTGTCTCTTGACTACATTCAGCAACTTCCCCGTTTCTCAGTTTATTTTCAATACATTCCATATACTTTGTCTAAACAGTCATACATCTTCCCCAGATCCATCAAAGCAGCAGAGATAGTTTTCCATTAACCATCTTAGGGCGAGTATTTGCTCTACGCAATCTCTTCCTTTTCTAAAACCCCTTTTCTTCTCCAGCGACTTCGTCTGTTATTTCCCTTATTGTGTCGTGTAACATCCAACCAAATTATTTTGCATATTACACTGAGAAGACAAATATTCTTATTTCCAGACACTTGTTTTTACCCATTTCTTTTGAATAAGGGAATTCTTATACTTGATTTTCAACCTCTGGGACCCTACTGTTCTCCCAAGCCAATCTGCACATCATGTACTCGTATAACCATTTTATCACTATCTCTCGCCGGTATTTCAGTACTTTGCTAGATATTCTATTTATTCCTGAGGCTTTCTCCATTTGACTTTCTTCATTGCTTCAAAGTATTCCATACTACTGATCAATTCCTCCCATCTCACCTCTCGTCGTTGCTAATCTAATCCGCACCTAATTTTACTTGTTCTGATTTCGCTCCCTGTCTTCAACAGCTCTTAAAATATTATCTCCATTTCCTCACCCTATTTTCATTCTCCACAAACATTCTGCCACTTCTATTTTTCACTTCTCTACTGCTTCCGTTATCACCTTTTTTTCCCTTGACTTTCTTCCAAAAAATATTCCTTTATTCTCACCATTTTACACTCGGATTTCTTCCAAAATCCACATCTACTATTTTCACTTTTCCTCTTACTAGCCTTTTCACATCTCCCTTCTTCTCTTCATATACCTGTGCTTGGCTTGTTACTCAGTTAAGACCCATCTGCGGGTAGCCTCACATCGAATGAGTGGATGATGAGCTTCGACATCCGCTACACTTAGAAAAATACGACAGTATTCCGATTCTACTCCCTTCCTATAATATTAGCGCTAAGTTCTTGTGCTAAAAGCTTGATACAATTCTTCATTAAAGAAAGACATGTAACGTTATTAGGCCAAGGAAAATTGGACAGCTAGTAGTTATGAAGCAAGCCAGTGACTCATCTATCATAATGATATCCATCATACTCGCTAATGTTACTCCTTGCAGAGATAAAAGCAGAAAACGAATAGAAAAGTTTGTTCCAGGGTACGGGTAGGCTTTCTGACCAAGGGTGACTATGATAATACGATGCATGGAGAATGAATAAGTATAACAGTTGAAGGAGGCCAGAAATACTTGGATAAAACATGTACGGGAATGCAAAAGATAAGAATTTTTCCCCTTTTTTTCCCCTTGGTAGTAAGCTTGTCGCTGTTTTAATCCAACGCTCATGAAATGCAGAACACCAAAAACAAAACACAAAATACGAGGCGAAATACCGAAGCACCCCGTGGACTTTACCTGGGCGAGACACCCACCCCAGGAGGAGATAACCAGGGAACGGAAATGAGCTGCGCGGGGTCCATGCAAGACGGACGCACCTGCGTCTTTCCTGCACGCCCCTCTCGCACTTAGGTAACTCGCCACAGAGTTTGCAGTCACGGCATATTACATCCCCACCAGACCAGCCCTCACCAGGTTCGGGGTGGGGTTAACTCTTTAGCCCCAGACAGCATCCTGGAGACGGCCACCAGTGGCTCACTTACTGCTTCCCTCCCTCAGTCATACCGGGTGATGGCCACCTTGCCGCACTTGGGGTAGGAGACGGCCACCTTGCTGCCCTCACTCTAACTCCACAAAAGGAGGTCAGGTGACAGCCACCTTGCCGCCCTCACTCTAACTCCACAAAAGGAGGTCAGGTGATGGCCACCTTGCTGCCCTCACTCTAACTCCACAAAAGGAGGTCAGGTGATGGCCACCTTGTCACACCTACTCACACCGGGTGACAGCCACCTTGCCGTACATGGGGAGAAGACGGACACCAGCTGCCCTCGATTTAACTCCACAAAAGGACAAAAGGTGACGGTCCCCTTGCCGCACCTGCTCACACCGGGTGACGGCCACCTTGCCGCACACTGTGAGGAGATGGACACCAGCCGCCCTTGCTCTAACTCCATAAAAGGAGGAAAGGCGACGGCCACTTTGCCGCTCCACCAAAAGACCTAAAAGAAAGGGTGATGGCGGGTATCCTCCCCCTCTCTCCCAGCAGGGGCGTCCTCCCCCTGGAACAGCAGTTGGGGAAGGCATGGCAAGGACCCCTGGTGCCTGGGATTCTAGCCCTTCAGCTCTACTCAGGGCGGTCCCAACCCCTGTTGGACCCTGCCATGCCAAGCGGCCACAGCCCATGCCTGACGGACGCCCAGCAGTGAGACCACAGTCCTAGGACCAGCCGAGATGTCTCCAGGATCCCGGGCCGTGACCTCCCTATCCCCATCAGACGACCTCCTGCCCGGCAGAGTAAGCACAAGCAAGAGCACCTACTCTCCCTGTTGAGGCCCATCCCCTAGGCCCGAGCCCCCGGACCCCTCAGGAAGGGCGTCCTCCTACCACGGCCCTCAGACCACTCCCGGACGAGACAAAACAGCAACCTGGCGTCCTGATGAAGGCCCCTCCGGATGCCCCGATGACCAGTGGCCTCCTGACACAGGCTGTCAACCTGGGCCCTCCACTGCTGCCGGGCCTCACCCTACAACAAGCCCCAGTCACCCCCCCCCCCCCTGTCACAGAGTCCTCCGGCCCTGTCTTGCTGTGTATACTATTTACTTGTAAAGTGTACCATTGTGTATCAAACTCAGAATTGTGATTTATGGTAATATATGTGTAGGGTTTGTTGCCCTGAGTTTTTATGCCCTGTTCCCATTGGTTTCCTTAAAATAGCCCTACCCGGTCTAGAAAGAGGACCCCGCTCCAGGCTCCGTGTCGAAGGGACAAGAAGTTTGTACCGTACACACGCAGCATAACAGCCCAGATCATGGAAAAAACATAATTCTCTCTGCAAAATCTCGGCAGCCGCAGTGCCCTCATACATGTTCTTGACAGCACTCAACAACTTCCCAGCTTCACTCAGGCGTGATGAAACGTGTTTTTTTTTTTTCTTCTGTGAATGGTGTCGCCATTGAGGTGCAGCCGATAAGACCAGGCTGGAATGTCGAGTGAATATATTTATGGTCCATTAAACTTGGAATATTCTCCTCCCCCCCCTCTCCTCTTTATATATTTCCCTGTTTTTAAAATTTCCTGCTCCAATTTCTGGATAAAACTTACGATGTGTCAGCAAAAGGAGAGTGGAACAAAATATTTAGAACAAAGAGACAATTCTCCTTTTTACCCGTTCTCCTTTCACACCGTTTTACCATCCCCTGGAATTATGTTGCCTGCTCCGGACTCTGTCTTGGACTTGAGTTAATTTATTCTTTATCTATAATTATCTACTCCCACTCCTGTCTCCTTAGCCACCCATATGCAAACTCTCCGCCGACCCTCTCTCTCTCTCTCTCTCTCTCTCTCTCTCTCTCTCTCTCTCTCTCTTCAATGCACACTTACTCTGGTGTTTCTATCTTCCCCCCCGCCTCTCTCTCTCTCTCTCTTTCTCTCTCTCTCTCTGCTGTTTCTACAAGCACACACACACACGCACACCGCCTGACACTGGCCACCCATCTGGAATATTCGAGGTTTTTGATTTATTCCTTCAGCCAGCCCTTCCTTTCATCTACTCACCTGTACTCTGGTGCTGCGTCTGCCTCTTCCCACAGTAGATAGACCCCTCTAATATCTTTACACCCGCTTCACGGACACGATGTTATATTTTGAGCGGTATGTGTGTGTGTGTGTATGTATGAACAAAATGAACAAAATATTTTTCATCCAATTTTAACTAGAAATCGCCCAAAGAGCACGTATCTCAGGCAATGCCATTCCGATGAAAAAGGACCCGGATCCGGATCCATGGATATAAGATCCACATCCGGATCCTCTCGTAAATTTAATCAATTCTTTCTTTGTCTATGGCGCACCTTTCCACAATATTTCATTGAAATTCACTTATAACTTTTGGAGATATTGTGCGGGATACTCCGGATCCAGATCCGGCCCAAAATTTAATCATTTCTTCCTTGGGCCATGGCCTACCGTTCCACAACGTCTTATCAAAATCCGTTTATAACTTTTTGAGTTTTCTTGTTGACAGACAGACAACCAAACCAACGCGGGGTAAAACATAACCTCCTCGGCGAAGGTAACAAAGTTGGCGGAAGCTTCAATTGTCAGTCAAGAAATATAGATCTTGTATTTTTAGAGCAGCAGATGAGACACGACGGTCAGTGTCCTTGGGCAGGGTGTAAGTTTGACTCGTTCCACAGGTTGACTAACTTACAAGTTTAGACCTGATTTGGATTAAACTTGCTGGATGGGCTGAACATCACTTAAGAGGTTGCCTGGTTGTTTTCAAGAACAACTAGAAAGCGCTCAGAGAGCCAATACCTCAGCTAACGCCATTGCCATTAAAATGATCCGGATCCGGATCCGTGGATATAGGATCCGTATCCGCCCCCAAATTGTAATCACTGATAATCTAAAACATTTTTAAGTTTATTGAAATGGGATGTACAGTATAATACGGCGTTCCTGTTCTCATCCAACAGTGTTCTTTTTTGCTGTATAGCACAGCAAGAGTTAGGATTTTTTTTCTTCTTTTTTTGACAATCGTTTTATCGCTAGGAAAAAAAATCGCCAATTATCTCTCTCTAGTTTTCTGCCCTGCATTCATTATTTCACAGTTCTACACTCACGCTTTAAAAACACTGCTACTTTTTATTCCCCCTTCATAATGCTGTCCCATACTAAAATCGTCCTTATGTTTTTTCCCTTCATACTGCTGCCTCATACTAAAACCAGACATACTTTTTTCCTTTCATATTGCTGCCTTATACTACTAGATCAAGTTAACATATTCCATCACCACAGCTGACAGGGCAGTGTAGGAAAACTTTAAAATTGTGATGGCATTTTGCCTTATCAATGGATTGATTGATAATGTTTTGCTATTTAGGTCACTTGGGATAATAATAATTTCGTTCAGAATAATAACGGTCTTTACGAACAGCCCCCTATCCCATTACATCTTTTAGACTGGCTTCGTCATAATGACTAGAGATCATATCAACTGCTTGTCCATGCAGTATATACTGTATTTCAGTTCATTCTAGCACAAGATTGTATATTATAGTCCTTCAGCACATCGAATCTATTTCAGATTGTTGCTAATGGCAGGCAACTCTGTTCTTATCTGATATGAAGTAGAAGTGACACAGAGACCTGGTTATACACCAGTGTTTGGACTTCGTTGTTAGGGAAACATTTGTGTTTATTTTTTTCTTTGTCAGTTATGCCTGTATAATTATGTGTTTGGGCCTTTCGTTCTAAATTCTACCCCAGCGTGTTGGATCGTCGAAATGCTACAGTGGCCAGAATGAAGCAGATAATTTTTTTATATGAAAGGGTTACTGGAGGGCCTCTTCAACCTCTAGCCCCTGAAATCTGATGTTTTTTTCTTACTTTATTCTCGGACAATCCAGACAGTTTTACTGAAGTTACAATACGTTTTTCATATAAAAGGTTGCGATGAAGGCTTCAGTCAACCATACCTGCTCAGACGTGTATATTATAGCAGAGAAGAAATTGTCGGGAGACTACAAGATTTGGATGAAAATACGTCCTTAAACTGAAGAGGTAAAAGCACGGAAAACCACATATGTGATAGCAGGCAGAATATTATTAGAGCTAAGAATTGTTTATCTAAAGCCAGGCGCCTTAATTCCGTAAGGGGTGTCTACAAACAAACCGCCTCCATGTCGCCCTGTCGCTTGCCATTTTGCTGCCCTTTCCCAACTTTCACGTGACGTTATGAAATGTTAATGGAACTACTGACTGTGCAATAGCCCAATTCTGTCACCCATGGTTTAGCCTCTTAAATCCAGTATTTTTTATTTTAATCTACTGTTGCTGCTTCGAGCTGCCAAATAAGGGGTTACATGAAAGTTCTTGAATACCTTTCGCTAAAATAGGGTTCATTTGGGTCAATTTGAATACAATCGTCTAACGGCAGTTATATCACAGAACACGTCATGGTACTGAATGGGTTACAGGAAACTGCTTTAATGCCTTTACTAGGAGGTATCTCACTATGCTAACCAAAATCGTCTAGATGTAGTGGAAATGAAGTTATTACATATTCCTATAATGAATGGGTTCCTGGATATTCTTTTATCCTCTTACTACCAGAAGTGTCTCTTAAGCGTAACAAACTCAAAGGTAATATCATCATCACCATCATCATCATCATCATCTCAACGCTCTTCATCACTTGCATTGGGTAGGAGTGGCCCCGAAATAGAAAGAGCAACACGGTACATACGTCAGAGACCTGCCAACAGAGTGTCTGATAAACTGGGCCACACTTTCCTCCACTCATCATTCATGCCTCTCAAATTCCCTGCTCCACATCACAGGCCAAACGATCCACACAGGTCTATACACGAACATTCTAATGCTTGCCATTTACCGCTATTCTGTCCACTCTTTGGTTTTAAAAAGGGTGTGTAACCCTTATTTTGTCCATTTCCCCATAAAAAATAGCAAGTTTATATTTACGGACGACATCCTTCCTCTCATTCCAATTATGTATAATCCTTTCCTCGCCCAGGCTCAGTGACTTTTTCCCAGAGGTGCCCTAAAAATAACCTTGGGCTTACGGAAACACATTCTTATAAAACTTTAGTTTTGTCACCTTTTTAATTGAAATGCAATATATATATATGTATATATATATATATATAGAGAGAGAGAGAGAGAGAGAGAGAGAGAGAGAGAGAGAGAGAGAGTAACAATATGATCCCCATTAAGACCAGTATGTCACTATTACCATGGTCATACCCCGATCCGAAGACTTCATTTAGTTTAGGGAAAGCCTGATAACGGGGGGATCAGAGGCAGACGAGGGATGTGATGGTTGAGTTGTCAGAGAACTTGTCTGATGCCTGAAAGAACACCTTTTTTATCCCAGGCTGGGGGAAGAAACAGTTTGATTATATGAATTTTGTTCAAATAAAATTCGCTGATCTTCCACAAAACCCACCGCCACGTAAAAAAGGAAAAAAAAAAAAGTTAATATTATTACAATATTTCTAATATGTATCCAGTATGGTCGGCACGTATTTAGTGCCCGAGTGATATGTGAAGGAGCTTGTCACGCAGAAGGGCTGTAGCTCCTAATGGAACGAATTATCATGTCTATGGCCACAGTCAAACAATAAAGCCAAAAAGAATGTCATTCGTACTGCATTCTTCATATAGACAGACGACTTTCTTTAACAACTTGGAAAGGACCTCTTGATGTGAAGGTATTAGAAACCATCTCTTCACTATAAGCTGCCTCTAGCTATGATTATTACCTTAGGGAAGACATCTAAAAGTGGTAGGACTTTAAAAACAGGACAAAGGATACTTTTGATAGCCACACCGATCACATCATATCCGCCAACCCAGCACATCCCAACAGATCCATTGTCTTTGGACACACTCCTCATACACACTGCTGACGCATCCAAGACGCATCCAATATCGACATCCCACGCATTTCATGCATAGCAGACAAGTCCAAGACGCACATCAGAACCGCCATCGATTCCCCCACCCATCACATTTTCTTTAAGGCTTGGACCCCATATTTCAAAAAGGTACTGTGACTTCATGAGTAAATGATACGATTAAGGACACACGTACTGTACTTGGCCGCCCTCTCGAGTGGGGCAACAGCCGATCTTAACCTACTGAGAACTAGACGGTTTTATGTAGCTTAAGAACACTAGTACTAAAATTTTTAACATTCTGAAGCTGATATGTTCACTATCAGCTTAATATAACCGTCTGGTACTTATAACAGAAATTTAGAGTTGTCCTCATCGTGAGATTGTAAATAGTATATTGAACCTAAACTGAAAATTGACTGACGTCAGTTGGAATTAAATAAGGGAAAAACGCAACCATGGGAAGGCTGACTACTACAGTTGTGATTATTATATTTAAAGCAGATTTGTTCACTACACCCTCACTCGTTGCGTTGTGAGTTTATATGTCTAATTTGTTTGTCTGCTTGTCTGTCATCCTGTCTATCTGTCGTCCTTTCTGTTTGTTAGCCTGTCAGTGTCATAGCAAGAGTATAGGAAATTCTTCAGTGGAGTTGCAACATTTATGAAAAATAATGAGGCCCATTAGAGGGGGGGGAAAGACATATTTTTGCTGAGAAAGGTCATAAGCCATAGGTCAACGACAAAGATAAATTAGTTTTGATCCAATTTAGAACAGACCTTGTGGTTGTGAGCCGAGGAAGACAGGTGATTCAGATCAGAGAACAAAAAAGGTGTATGTCGTAGAACAATGTCAAAGGTTCGACCCTTTAACTGAAATAACTTTAATTCAATCTGAACTAAAATTTGTGGGAAGTATTAAGTGTCCCACAAAAGAAAACACTGAATTTTGAAAACAACTGGCCAGGAATCAAATTCCCACACATTTATGATGCAGTTTGGACCAAACTTGGTGCAAGGGTTAAGCGTTAGATGAGGATGAAGCAACTTCGTATCATAGCGTTTATAAAAGCTCCATCATGGTTGCAAACGTCGAGCTTTGTTACCTAATGGCAGCTCTCTGTTCTGCTAGATCTCTGGCAACCTCCATATTCAGACCCGTACACCTTAGGTCACACTCTATGATCTCGTCCCAGATCTCTTTCGGTCTGCCTCTCGCAACCCTACCTCCAACGTTCACACTTCTCTCCTTCTGCAGCCAATTGCCATCCTGTATCCTCACAACATGCCCAAACCATGTCAATCTACCCCTCATCATCCCAACATCAATACAGTCCAGTCCCATGCTTCCTCTCAACTCTCCACTCGTAGCCCCAGCCCTCCCCCCCACCCCAGACCTCGCATTTATGAACTCCGACACATCCATCTAATCAATGTCGTTCCTCTACGTTTGAGCCTACGAATATCCTCATCCTTTATTGCCCAGGTCTCACCATATAACATTTCACTTCTAACTCATGCCGGATACAAAGATCCCTTAACGTCATGTGTTAGGAATCTAATGAAAATAACTGGTGAAAGATAACGAGGACGTAGCAGGATCAAGATTTCCCCCCTGGCACAATGGTAAGGCGGGTGTTGCTCTTCCTAAGTTCTGCTTCGTCTTTATACATGTCTGATATCAATCACGAGTAGAAGACTGCTTGGTACTTCCTTTTCGTCTGTAGTTATTCCACTGAATCTCCTATGACTCTCAGTTGAACAAAGTCATCTGGTGGTACTGTGGATAGAATACTTAAGTTGTTCTGACTGTATGATATTCAGGGGTCCCCAGAGTGATCAATACCGACCCCCAGGTGCCGATGGGACTAACCAAGGAGTCGATAAATGACTGGGGGTTAAAAGGAGGGTCAATTATTGTATTGGGGTCAGTACGGGGTCGATGAATGATGGAAGGTCGACTGGGGATAAATCGATCTACAGGAGTCGAAAGCTGAAATGCGTATAAGAAATTTAAATTAAGTACACACATTATCATGCAGTAAATTCTGAACTGTTGCTACATGATTTATGTATAATTAGTTCTTATCATATATTTTAGAATAGGTTTATTGAAACACAATACCTTAGTTTATCTCCCATTAGGGAGAATCACATGACATGACCACACCATTATATCTCTTTCACGTGGGTGAATTAATTTTTTTTCTTCAGTCATGTGCACGTTTTTATTAATACTGGATAAACATATTAACTGTCTTTACTGTACACATGAGATCTTAATATCTCGTCCCGTCCACTTCCTGCATATCTGTACCCCGTACCTCGTACCTTCCACCCTCCCCTTTGTCTCTCTCATCTCCCCTGTCCAAGGAGGGATGTACGTACTGTACGTGTAATACTCCTGTTCACTTCCCGTACTAGGCGTACTCCCCCCCCACCACCACCACCTACGAACCCAGACTCTGGACTCTGTAAGCCAGTACATTTCCCCACCCATAACGATAGCAGTGGCGTCGATGATGTGACTGCTGTGCCTTTACTAACAAACAGAATGGTAGCTCCTGATACCAAAAGGATGTGCCGACAATATTCATAAGAATATTTGAAACTTGGATTCATCACTTCGTTTACCAGTGAAACAATGCTTATGTGCCTATTATGTTAAAAGACTTTCAGTAGTGATGCCATGAAACCTGTGAAGATAAAAGACCACCTTGAAAGACTCCACTCCGATAAGAAAAACAAAAATCTTTATTTTAAGGAACTGAAAAAAAAAAAGACCTTATTTTAAAACATTTTTCGAACAACCTGTCAGTGTTGATAATGAAGGGGGACAGAAGGCATCATACAGTATCTCCCTTACCATAGCAAAGAAAGAAAAATCGCATACAGTTGGTGAGATCAAAATTCCAGCAATTAAAGAGGTAATTGAAACTCTTATGGAGAAAGTCTCTGAATTTGTCATAAACGTCTGTCAGTTAGGTGCCAATACAGTGCAACGGCGAATTGATGAGATGGCCAATGATGTGAAAAAAAAAAAAAAAAAAAACTTTGACATCAGAGCTTCAGCACTTAAGTTTTTCCTCCAACTCGATGAATCAACTGTCGGCAGTTCACATAATCTTATCGTCTAGGTGAGGTATTACAGTCCCAGTCAAAAGTGCAGTGTCGACGATTTTTTTTCCCAAGAAATTTAAAGGTGATGCAAAAGCTGAGACAGTTTTTCGGTGTTTGGAGGAGTATTTGGAGGAGCACAGTGTACCCATCAGCAATATTATTAGAGTGGCTACTGATGGTGCGCCAGCAACGGGTGGCCGCTAGGGAGGATTTAACGAGGAGGTAAAGGTGCTACGATTATTCAGGCCAGGACAACTCTGTTGGGCTTCGTAGCCAAAATAGGCTTATTGAAAGCCTCATTGGCACGTAGATTTTTTTTTTTCTTCAAATTTACGGCAGTTGGAAGATAATGGACGCATTTCAGATAGTGATCTGGAGATATACACAACGCAACTTGGCAAATAAGAGAAGACTTTAACCTCTTCACCATGAATTCTCTTTTTGAATAATTTTATCACCATCAGACAATAGTACTCGAGGTTAGTGATGCCACTGCTATGAAAAGGTTACCGAAAGCTGTAGCTAAATCCTTTAGAGTATATGAAAATTTTTCCCTAAAAATAAATATGTTTTATGTTAGCGGGAAAAAAAATATTAAAAGACTTCATCATACTGTATGATAAATAATTTATTTGTACATTGGTAGCACAAAGATTTAACAACAATCGGTACGATGAGGTCCTTTTTTTTTCGGGGGTTGGGGCGTGCACCATCCTCTAATTCGATGTTGTGCTGCCTTTAGGTAACTGTTCTGAATAACAAACCAAATTATTGCCTGTAAACCTGGAAACAGTTTACTACGTTGAGTAGTAACCATATAACCAAATGGCGCCTGGTTAAGGTACTCCAACAGGAATGAGCCTGTAAAGGTTATATGGAAGCGGTGACTGGGGTTTATTTGGTACATAATGCCACTTGGGGGCTAGTGAAGCTGTCACCCTCGCCTTAAATGCCTTCGCTCATCGTGAGCCAAAAAAGGACTGGATGATTGGGTAATGGGTGGATGGATGGATGGACGAGAGACTTTTTGATATGATGGGGATACAGAATAATTATGCTGCCTCCATGAATACTTTCAGTATATGAAGCTTTTCCTAAACCGATCACGACAGTTAGTAGGCGCCAGGAGCAGTCTGCAAAAACAAGTCACTGATTCAATTTTTCAGTCAGATGATACATTTCGTTGTTATTCATGTTACCTCCAGACGATTTGGCATACCTTTGGGAAGACTCTTACTTTTAAATCTCTTCCATAAGAATGAACTTCCAAAACGTGAATGAAATCGTCTGGAGGTAGTAAGAATAAAATATATCATCCGTCCTCATAGTGAAAGGGTTAATGTTGTTGTGACCCAGTCTCATATGAACGAAAACGCAGAGGACTTCAGACTGCAGCTTCCCTCTTGTTTCACTCCACAGTCCTCCTTTCGGGATTTAGGGACAGTGATGAGGAATGTTTCTTTAATCACACTGTGGTGCTCGCCTGGAAGGAGTCCCTCTCCACTGGTTGAAGGGGTTAAGCAAATTATATAGGAGTATTATATTTTCACCTAAAAGCCATGAAATATCTAGCTGAATTAGGCACTTTTTCTCGTCCAAATGAAAAATTTTTACGCGTTCAAATGAGGAACGTTTTTCTTTTTGTCAAAATGAAATATCAATTTGTTCAAATCAAAAACATGGAAGGATCACACACACACACACACACACACACACACACACACACACACACACACACACATCATAGGATACATTAGGAGGGTACTGTACATGCAGTGATGTTTAGGTAGTGTGTTTTTTGGTTTTCAGTGTGTGTGTGTGTGTGTTTTTTCACAGTTTTCTTGGTGCTGAAAATTATTTTGGATAATACTATGTATGTTTCGATATCAAAATATGGTAAAATGACTGGAAAACACTGCCAAAATATGGTGGAATGCTGTATATACATTAGTTTTTTTTTTTTTTTTTGAAGGAACCAAAGGCCATGGGCCCGCATACTGTTCCTTCCAAGAAAAAAAACAATACAAAAGAGAGCCAAATTCAAGATCCATTCATTTCGAGATGCCTGGACACACTGCGTTTGAAAGACTGGAGATCATACGAAGTAGGGAATACAGACAGAGGGAGACAGTTCCAGGGTTGACTAGATGCATAAATGAAGGACTGGCAGTAACGGTTAACTCTTGCATTAGAGAGTTGGACAGAAAAGGGATGAGAGTTTGTTGCTAGACGGGTACTACATACCCGTCGTAGAGGTGGAGGGATGCAAGCAGACAGTTCAGAGGAACAGTGGCCATTGAAGTAGTGATAGAAAAGAGATAAAGATGCAACAGTGTGGCGAAAAGATAGAGTTGAAGGGAGCCAGTAAGAGGAGGAGAGTTAATGAGACGAAAAGACTTTGACTCCACCATAATGAGAAGAGATGCATGTGGGAAGCCTCCCCACACATGAGAGTTGTACTCAATACAGGGGAGAATAAAACTCGTGTACAAGGTCAACAACTGTGCAGGGGTAAAGAAAGTTCGGACTCGGCTTAGCACATTTAATCTCTTAGAAGCTCTTTTCACAAGAGATGTAATATGTTCTTTCCAAGACAAATTACAT
>JAGKTI010024307.1:0-14433 GCA_018397915.1 Birgus latro | reverse complement strand
CCGCAGAATGACTCGTAACTTCTGCCCGCACGAGTTGGTGTCGGCCGCTACTCCCACATTCACTGAGGACTCCATTATGTGTCCAAGGTTCTCCCTCTTTACATGACAATGTTTGCTTGGCTTTACTTGCATCAAGTTGCGTTGATTTGCTGATTAATTTAATTTTGTTTCGGGTTCTGTATTCATAATAACGCAAATTAGCTGGGTCACTATGCGTCCAGTAATCAGGTGGATAAATTCATCATTAAAACACTGCATATTGTAAAGACCAAAGGATGGAGAGGCGTGGAGTCACGGTAGAGGCTGCATAAACTATCAACATGGGTGCAATAATATTTTTCACACTGCTGTCATCTGATCTACCACTTCTGTGTTTAACTGTATCATATTCTATTTCTGTCTTGCCTGCCCTAAAGAATTATACATTACTTTCCATGATATTCAGTATTATCTCTTCCTCAGTAATTGAATACTTTAATAATTCTTCTTAAAAATATACCTCGATAAATCGTGGAATTGATCGGGAGGTATGCAAGCAGACAGTTCAGAGGAGCAGTGACCATTGAAGGAGCAATAGAAAAGAGGTAAAGATGCAACTGTGAGGTTGAACAGCCAGAGGTTGAAGGGAGCCAGCAAGAAGAGGAGAGATAATTAGACGAAAAGCCCTTGACACCACCTTGTTGAGAGGAGCCGTACGTGGGGAGCCTCTCCAGACATGAAAGTTGCACTCTTCTCTGGGGAGGATAAAATCCGTGTTTAAAGTCTGCAACTGTGCAGGGGTGAAGAAGGCACAGAGCCGACTTAGCACACCCAATGTCTTGGAAGCAGATTTTACAAGAGAGGTAATATGACCTTTCCAAGATAAATCCCGAGAGAATGAAACTTCACGTATGTTCAAAGATGATTCTGGATTGAGATGGACATTGTTAAAAATCAGAGGTTACTCCTGTGGAAGATTTTGTCGGGTTGATAAATGTAAGAACTGAGTTTTTGATGCAATAAAAACAACGTGACTACTTTTAGATGGGAGCGCTCACCATCCACTCACTCGATGTAGAGCTGCCCTCAGGTGTCTGCCCCTTCCTCTCTTCCATCCCTTTTTCCTTCCACCCTCTTCTGTTTTTCTTTCCTTCATTCTTTCCTCGTCCTTCTGCCTACGGGTGACTTTACACTCAATCTTCTGTCTTTCTTTCCTTCATTCTTTCCTCTTCCTTCTGCCTGTGGGTGACTGTACACTGAGTGACAAGCCAAATGGTTTCCTGTACACCAGGAAACCATTCACAACGCTGGGTGGTAACCGCGTAACCAAATGTTGGTGCCTGGTGGTTTAGTTGATAATTACGGAGCTCCAATTGGATTGAGCCGGTGAAGGTTTATATCCAAGGGGTGGCTGGGGTTTATTACTCACGTAATGCCACTCAGGGATGAGTGAGGCTGATCACAATCATCTTAAATGGCAAGACTAACTTGCCTAGCCCCGAGCTCCTACGTTCCTCATGGGGCAACGTAGTATTGGATGATGAATGAATGAATGAATGAAAAAGTACTTTTACCCCAGTCAGAGATATGAGCTAACTCAGACATTAGGTGTGCCATAACCTTAACCCTTGTTTGCTGAAGTCACTGCTGAGATGGACGCTGCGAGAAGCGAATGGAAAGGTGAAGGGTGGTATCATCAGCATATGAGTGCCTAGGGTTAGATGCACAGCTTAGATCATTGATGAATAAAAAGAAGAGAGTTGGTGATAGGACAGAGCACTGAGGAGCACCACTATTGATAGCTCTAGGACATGAACAGTGGCCATCTACAACAGCTGCAATAGAACGACCAGAAAGGAAGCTAGAGATGACAGCACAGATTGAAGGACAGAAACTGTAAGAGGGCAGTTTGGAAATGAAAGATTTGTGCCAGACTCGATAGAAAGCCTTTGAGATACCAAGTATAATGAAAAAGCCATCGCAAAAGTCACTAAACGAGAGGTAGGTGTGAAGATCGCCAGTGGAGCGTCCCTGGTGGAACCCATACTGACAATCAGAAAGAAGGTTGTGATAAGTGTTTTGTTTTTTTTGTGAATAGACTCGAAAACTTTTGAAACACAGGATGTTAAAGCTATTGGGCGATAGTTAGAGAGATGGGAATGGTGACCCTTCTTTGGGACAGACTGAATGAGAGCAAACATCCAGCAAGAAGAGATACAAGCTGACAGACAAAGACGAAAGAGTTTCCTTGGCAAGGTGTAAGCACAGAAGCACGGTTCTTGAGGACAACAGGAGGGATCCCATCAGGCCCATATACCTTGTTAGTATTGAGGCCAGTGATGGCAAAAAATACATCAATTGAAGAAATTTTAATGTCAGCCATTATGAAGTGTTACGGACGTGTATATTAAGGTGCACTCTTAAAAAGGCATAAAGTAAAGTTCACACGAAAACTAACTTAACTTTACTGTACACTATAACACACACATCCGGAAAATGATTCCGGGTTCAATTTACAAAAGAGAAAAATGCACACATAGCTCTGCGTAATACAAACATAAACTAGGTACTCTTACCTAACCAGATCACAACTCAGTGGAGCGTAGGTACACAAACAATACTCACAGATACTGAACACCAGTGGCTTGGAGACAGGGTAAAAAACCTAGTATAAATCACACACAAATGTAAGTGAGAGAAGTGAATAAATTATACAAGTGTTGATGGAGTAGTGAATAAACTAATAAAGGTACAAAACAGTGTCTTTTGAAATTGACGTCACATATTAAGCAAAAGAGAAACTATGAGGGAAAGTGTAATAAAATGTGACAAACAAAGTACATGACAGTAACAAAGACGTATGAATGTGTCTCTTGAAAAATGACTTTAGATGTGACGCTCTCTCTGCTAGATCGAGCTTATACAAGGTCGTGTCTCCGCCTCTTTCGGTTATTTAGCCATTAGACGTTTGGAATAATAATCTCCACCACTCAAACAGTACTAGTACCTCGTACGATCCATGAGGGCCTCACTCAACTCACCCATAGCCAATTACAAGCCATTGAGAAAGTCAGAGAAAGATTTGGCATATTTTGATTGGCAGTGACTCTGAAAATACGCTCTGCCCCTCGTAGGCTTTACCCTACTTTCTCACGGACAGGAGCAGTTAAACTGGGAAATAGGTTCTTTGTGATAATCTCCTAATCTATCTCCAGTGAACCCTTTTGACCGCTGTGTACACACAGTGACCCTTTGTCCGACCCACCTGGTCAGAAAAAGGTACGAAAAGATTAACTGATTTCTCGGCGGCTCGTTTTATCTGTACACGTATCATCTCCCTCTCCTATTTCTATCACACAACTGGGGTATCTACGCCAGTAACATTTCCCTACCTGAGAGAAGAAATTTTCCAAGGGAAATTTCTGGACATTGTACAAATTAAGTTCTCAACAGGTAATCTGCTTGAACATTTTCGACACCATGTACATGTCTTACATCAAGGGAGTATTCTTGCAAAAATAGGGCCCAGCGGGTCAATCTAAGATTCTTGTCCTTAAGTCGGGACAAAAATTTCAGAGGATGGTGATCAGTGTACACTGCAACATCACCTGACCCTGGACCAACATATACAGAAAAGTGTTGGAGGGCAAGTATGAGTGCAAGGAGTTCTTTCTCAATAGTTGAATAATTCCTTTGGGCTTTATTGAACTTTTTGCTGAAATAGCACACAGGCATCTCAAAACCCTGATCATTATCCTTTAGCAAAACTGCACCAGCCCCTAGACCACTAGCATCAACAGCTAATTTAAGAGGTTTTTCAAAATTGGGAGCTTGAAGCACTGGGTGACTCGATAGGATGGCTTTAACTTTTGAATAGGCATCCTCACATTCTGGCTTCCACTCATACTTGACTTCTTTTCTTAACAAATCAGTAAGGGGAGCTACAAGATCAGAGAAGTTCAGGACAAAGCGTCTGTAGTGCCCTACCATACCCAACAATCGTTGCAACTCTCTCTTATTTTTGGGTTGAGGAGAATTTACTATGGCCTGAACCTTTACATCAGGTGGACTAACTTGGCCTAAGCCGACCACATAACCTAGGTACTGCACTTGAGCCCTTACAAATTCACATTTAGGTAAATTAAGCACTAAATTAGCAGAGGACAGTCTCTGCAACAAGGCATCTAGTTGGCTCAAGTGATGTTCCCAAGTATTGCTAAAGATTACATCATCATCAATGTAGGTTACACAACCATCCAAACCCTGGGTGAGTTCATTCGTCAGCCTTTGGAAGGTGGCAGGAGCATTCTTCATACCATAGGGCATGACTTTACATTTATAAGTACTGCCATCAACCACAAAACAGGAAATTTCTTGGGCCCTTTCTGTGAGAGGGACTTGCCAATATCCCTTCATCAAATCCAACTTGGTTAAGTACGTAGCAGTGCCAATAGCATCGACACAATCATCTACTCTAGGAAGCGGGTAGGTGTCCGTTTTCATAAGAGAGTTAACTTTACGGTAATCAATGTAAAGACGGGTTTTGGAACCACTATGACCGGGGAGCACCACTCACTTAGACAGGGCTCGATTAACCCTTGCTGCAACAGGTAGTCCAGTTCCTCATGGATGATGGTCTGCTTCGAAGGACTAGCCCGGTAGGGTGACTGCTTCACAGGACCAGCATCTCCAACGACCACATCATGCTGTGCAACATCCGTCCGTCCTGGGGTGTCCCGGAAGACATCAGGGAACTTGCTGAGAAGTGCAACCAGCTCGGCACGTTGCTCTGCAGTCAAGTGGGAGAGTTTATCAGCCAGCGTACTCCAAGCGTCCTGGTTTCCTCTCCAACTGGTCGTCTTGTCCAAAGTCAAAGGGCAGCCCTCGTCCTCCGTCAACTCGGTAGCCGCAACCACACATGTAGCCTTAGGGGGGTCCACGTCTCGGCTGTGGTACTCCTTCAACATACTGATATGGCACAGTCTCCGTTTCTTCCTCCGGTCTCGGGTTAAAATAACATAATTCACTTCACCTACCCTCTTCTCAACCACATAAGGACCCGCAAAACTTACCTGCAGAGGCTGACCTTGAATGGTTAGTAAAACAAGGACTAAGTCACCCGGGTTGAAGATCCTGTTCCTAACTTTCTTAGTTTTTTTTTTTTTTTTTTTTTTATGTGTCCGACTCTGGGCATAGGCTTTCACAGTCTGCTATCAAGGCCCAGTCGTCCTCCTACAATCTACATGTCACCACTTCGGCGCTTAACACCCACCGTCCATACTGAATACATGCTAGGGCTGTCTCATACAGGACTGGTGTATTGGTATTAGCGGGGTCATTTTTACGACATGTCGGCGGGTCTTCTGGTAGATCAGTAAAGCCTGATTTAATGAAATTCAAATCCTTAAACTGTTCCCTGCACCAGCGAGGATTCGAACCTGGGTCCCACGGGACCGCAAGCCAACTCTCTACCGATCGAGCTACCGCCTCCCCGTGGTCATACCATCTCTTCATCTTCTCCTGAGACGACTCCAAGTGTGCCCTGGCTACTTCCATGCTATAGGCCAATCTTTCTTTAAATTTTGACACATAGTCTAAGAAGTTAATCTGATCGCCATCCTTGACCCATTGTTCTTTGAGAAGTTTAAGTGGGCCTCTTACTTCATGGCCAAAAATCAACTGAAATGGGGAGTAGCCTAAAGACTCATTTGGTGCCCTTCTAGTTGCAAACAGTAAAAAGGGCAAACACTTGTTCCAGTCCTTTTCATCAGCACAAAGCTTCTTGAGCATTTGTTTCAAAGTTTGGTGATACCTCTCTAATGCACCCTGACTCTGAGGATGATATGCTGTGGATGTGATCTTGGAGATGCCTAACTCCTTAAGGGTTTGTCTGAACAGTCTGGAATTAAAATTACTGCCCTGGTCTGATTGAACTTCCTTAGGGAGTCCAAAACGGGTAAAGGTCAGCATCTCTTTTACAACCAATATAGCTGAAATATTCCTCAAGGGAATGGCTTCAGGATATCTAGTGGCCATGTCTAACATTGTGAGGATGTACTGGTGGCCTGAAGAGATTTTAGGCAAAGGACCAACAATGTCCACAAGGACTCTAGTGAATGGGGCCTCAAACACATGTAGAGGAATCAAAGGAGCCACAGGGATCGGCTTATTGCTCTTACCGACTAGCTGACAGGTGTGACATAACCTACAGAACCGTGCGACATCTCGACGGATTCCAGGCAAATAAAAATGCTGCCAGATGCGGGAGAGTGTCTTCCTCACCCCCAAGTGACCTGCTAAAGAAGAGTCATGAGCAATGGACATAATTCTTTGCCTATAGCGCCTTGGAACTACCACCTGGTGTATCGTCTCCCACTCATTATTATGAGCAACACTAGGAGATCTCCACATTCTCATTAATACGTCATTTGGCAGTAAATAATAATATTCTCTCAATTTAAACTTACATTCAGCTTCCCTAACTGCGGAGTCAGCTAAAGTGGCAATCTCTGGATCAGACCTTTGCACATCAGCCAATCTTGCATTTACATCAATGTGAGGAGAATCATCAATCTCAGAGCCCAATAACATCATCGGCATTGCCAGTGCCATGACTATCAACATTAGCACGACTGGCCTTTGCCGTCATAGCTCTGGTTACAGCACACGCGGGAAATACAATAGAATCCAACTCTGTTGTCCTATCCTCACTCAAGGGAATCTTTGACACACAGGGAACAGCACTTACCTGGCCTCCCGCCAAGTCATTGCCCAAAAGGAAAGTGACTCCTTGTAGAGGATGTTGGTCGGCAACACCCACACTCACTGAACCAGTAACTAACTCTGACTGGAGCTTCACCTCAACTAGGGGAACAGATACAAACTCAGCTAGACCCTGCAACAAGACACATTCATTAGGGTCAGCTACATCAACAATCCCCTTCAACATTAGTGACTGAGAAGCTCCTGTGTCTCTAAGTATAGTGACTTCCTTACCACCTTTTCCATCAAGTGAAACTAACCCTTTAGATATAGAGTTAGCAAATAAATTATTTGGGGAGGAGTCACTTTGTATACTACTTGGGGGAGAAAACGGTACGAAAAGATTGACTGATTTCTCGGCAGCTTGTTTTATCTGTACACGTATCATCTCCCTCTCCTATTTCTATCACACAAATGGGGTATCTACGCCAGTAACAGAAGTCAGAACGGGGAAGTGATGGAGGAAAAGCACTGGAATCGTTTAAGGTGGAAATAGAGTAGAAAATCTGTGCAAAGAGTTCTGCTTCATCAGTAAAAGAAATAGCTACAGAGCCATCAGAGTGGAAAAGAGGAGGTAATGATGATGAGGTAAAGTTGTTAGAAATATTTGTGGCAAAGTGACAGAAGGAGCGAAGAGAATTTGAATTAGAGAGTTCAGAACATTTAGTAAGAATTAAAATATTTTTAGTAGAGCGAAGGGCACACTTAGCATGATTCCGGAAACATAGAAGAGATGAGATTCAGGGGTGGGTTGGTTCCTGCACATTTTGTAGGCTTTCTCCTTGTTGTGGACAACATTAGAATAGAGGTGATTAAGCCATTTTTTTTTTATTAGTCACAGGACACGAGAAATTATGAATGCTTCCATGTCCGAGAGAATAATCTCCGGAATGCGCTAGGCACACTCAAATGGCTGTCGGCCATGGACGCAATAATTCCAGGGAAAGTAAAAAAAAAAAAAAGTACCGTCTAAGGGCCTCCCAGTCAGCTGCTCGAAAGTGCCACAACCTCCACTTCTTGGGAGGATCCATAGGCCATACTGGAGCGATAGGACAGGTTAAAGATAAGATTGTTATCAGAGGAGCCCACCGAAGAGAAAAGATTAACAGAGTAGGCAGAAATATTATTTGTATGGAAGAGGTCATGTTTGTTGGAACTCACTCCAAGGTGGTGAGGGATGCGGGTAGGGTGCTGTACAAGCTGCTCTAGGTCATTAAGGATAGAAAAGATGTAGGCTTGTTTACCAGGAGGATCCGCGAAAGTAGAGGAGAGCCAAATGTGGTACTGAAATTGAAATCTTCTAGAAAGGAGATTTCATGGAAAGGAGAAATTGATAGGATGCATTCCATCTTAATGGTAAGATAGTTGAAGAGTTTTGTCAAAGTCAGCAGAATTAGGGGATAAGTAAACAGCACAGATATAATGACAGAGAATGACAGGACAGTCGAAGCCAGAGAATAGAGAATTCAGAAGATTCAGGTTCAGAAACATGAGCAGTGCATTTTTTAACATTATAACTGGGCGACCAAAATGTCTCCTGGTGATGAGAAACTGTCGCCCAGTAAAAATTTTTAATCTTCACTTGGATGTAGTGGCTCATCATGTCTATGCACACTGTGCTGGGAGCAGTGAAAGATACATGGGGACTACGTTGAAGGTCTCCCATGGGGTACCGCTTAGACCATGGCAAGTAATTACCAGTTTGGGGGGCATTGCAATAGACAAATCTAATTCATGAATGACAGATTACAGTATACTTTGATTGCCCAAGTCACTCATATCTAATAATAATGGTAAATTTGTAATCCATTACACGAATAATCAAATTTCATGTAATTAATACATCATCAGATTGCGCTGTGCAGTGATTGGCATCTCTAGATATGCAGTTTTCAGTAGTAGTTTCGTGTCTTTCTTCCCTTGTCTTCCCTACTTCTCGCCAGATATCATAGATGGCGTGGCAAGCGGTGATTATCATCAACAAATACGTTGGATTGGAAGTGAAGGTGTGTCTTCAAGTACTTTCTTTTGTTCATCCTTCCATGAATGTCTTGAGATTAATTTTCCTTATTGAGTAGTACAGGTAAATGGTGTAATTATGTTTTTTGCTCGTTACTGCCATATTAAATGCAAAATAAGGAAAAGGCAAAGATTTAAGAAAAACTGGAAACTAGACTGCAGACGCTTATCTGTCTTGTCAGCTGATCATGGTAATGACAGAATGTGCGTCGCAGTACAACAGAGGCTTCGCCCTTGTGGGGTGGTCCGCCATCCTAGGCCTACAGCACCATTATGCCACGTCAACCTAGCAATAAAAAATCGATTTTTCCTACGTCAAAATCCTGTTATATGGACTTTTGAGTGGTGACAATTTCTAAGCAAGCACTCTAAACTTGTCTTGGATAGACAGATAGTTATGTAGATAGTAGAAGATTTATTAATGGTTATTAAATTCGTTAATTACGCTCTTGATGTTGTGGTATTCTGTAAAGTGCAATGATATGGTCTTTTCCACGAGGAGTGATATTCGTACTGATAAATGTGTGGGTGTCATTCATACTTCAAGGTAGAATTACGTCATGTTTGGAATCGTATTTCGTGGACAGTGGTATGGAATTTGTTCCTTTTATTTCCCACGGCTCGCGATGACGTGGGAAGTTAGGGTAGTTTTTTTTTTTTTTAATCCTTTTTCAAGTTTTTCTTTGTTTCGCAGTATACGGACATAACTGTATCGTACGGTACTGGCAGTGAACAAAAACAAGAGTCTAGGCTACTAACTCGTTTTGCACTCGTTGATAATTACCCTTAAATTTCTTTTCTTGAAAGTTAGGTTATGGTGCGTTTAAAGTTGCAATTAAAATTTAGGAACTTTCAAGTTGAATGAAAGCAATGGTTTGTTGAAACTTCATACTGGGCGTTACCTTTATATTTTCTCAACTTTACCAGCACCTGACTACAGTGAAAGTGGTATGTCGATTTTAGGAGGCAGGGGAGGTAGTATACAGTATATACTATAATTTCAGGGATATTGTGGAAGGTTTATTGCAAATGCTGTGGGACCTGTCATGTTTGCATATATTAGCGCTATAATTCATGCTGTTAGTGCTGTAAATTACTGAAACCAGTCCTAACTAGGTATCTTTTTTTTTTTTATCACATCCTTTCTCTGATATCCATTTAATTACGGTATGTACATCTCTTCTCACTTCGTAATCTTCCTAGCACATTCTCTAAGGTACTGGTAATGTTTGGAAGAAAAAAAATAATAATAATTCAAGGATTATAGACAAGATCGGTCATAACAACGTCCTGTAAGACTTCTCGGTAATTCTGTAGTTTAAAGTAGTATGTGCCTGAAACAGAGCCCACGAACCGTTCCTGAGACACTCCTTTGGCAAGATATGTGGAAATCTATTCGGTATTCGGTATTCAGAATGATTGAACACTAATAAGATATTTAATTCTTTTTCAGTAATTAAAGGCAAGAGAATTATTGCTAAATAAGTCACAGATTGTTTTGGTGCTCCATCAAAGATAAGACCAGCAGAAACTACATCTGCCGATTCGCCATTCTAGTACGCTTCCAAATAAGCTGCATACGGTCAGTCTTGTCTCACCTGATATTCTTACCCAGAAAAAGGGGGGTAAGGAAGGCGATACAGCTCCAGCAACGAAAACACCAGCAGAAACATCATCTGACATGATACTCTCTCCCAGGAGAAGGAGCGTACAGAGATTCAGTGTTGTAAAGGGTGCAAGGTTGGTGATCTTTGGCTACTTTCCTCATATCCTAATGTATTTGAGAAAATGCACTTAGGAAGGCGACCAGGAATAATATGCACTGTGAGCTACCATCATATTGCAGAAGCAAAGAAATATTCGTGCATTGGACAAGTGCCAATGGCAGATGGTGTAAGATCAGATGGCAAAAAAGAATTGAAGGGAATCACTGTTCGTCTGGAGAGTAATGCCCACAGCGCTGCAGTTTGTGCAGAGGAGTCTCCCAAACTCTGGTTAAGTCAGTCTGATAAACACCAATGGATAAAAGCTCTGAACTCACATGAAGCTGAAACTGTGTCCCAGTGAGAAGTTGATGATGTGCATAACAACAGCAAACAAATGACATTATCTGCATATTCTTGGCCTAGCCGATCACTGGCAAAAATGCCTACTAACAACCATATCTCAGTGTACAGCAAAAGTGGGCTATATGCACCCTTCTATGGTTTTACCCCACCTGCATCTGCATTTCATTATCGAGATCCAAATGTGTATCGATAAATGCTCGACACAGTTACCGAAGTAGTTATGGAAGCTGCCATACAGGATATAAAATATGCTGACTGCTTATCACTAAAGGTTGATGACTCAGTTGATAAATGTACAGTTGACAACAACATGAAGAACATCTTTCTAGGTGAAAGTCATTCTGAAAAGCATAGGGCTGAAGGTTTAATGGATATTGTACTGACTGATTTTAAAAGCCTGAGTACTGAAGAAGTGGCAGACAAGAAGTTGACTGAGTTAAATAAAGATGGCGAAATTGCAAATGCCGGAAGGAGGTCTGGGTTATGGGCCAAGCTAAACGAATATCTAGGTAGAGATCTTTTTGTATGGTATGTGGAACAGCGATCAGATCTAGCATTTTCTGGTTTAGAGGCAATAGTGACTGAGATTAAACACTGAAGAACGAATCTAGGCCCTGTTCACACGAGGCGTTTTTAAACGCGGCGTCTACCGCCAGGGAAATGCGGCGGTTGTTTACACGCCGCATGTGTCCATCCCCAAGTAAACACATGTTCCTTGAAACGCTAACAAACGCGCGGTAGGAAGGGAAATGTTGGATCGCGCATTTGGACCAGCGGTTGAGAAAAACGCGCTGGCTATAGCGTGTGTACAATCCAGTACACTACCATTCTCCTTGCTAACGCGCGTTTCCTAAAGCGCGTTTGAAAACGCTAAAGGCCCTGTTCACACGGGGCGTTCTTAAACGCACGTTTCCTAACACGCCTGTTAGCAAAGATAATGGTAGTGTATTGGACTGTACACACGCTACCGCGCGTTTTTCTCAACCGCTGGTCCAAACGCGCGATCCGACATTTTCCTTCCTAGTGCGCGTTTGTTGAGCGTTTCAAGGAACATGTGTTTACCTGGGGACGGACATGCGGCCTGTGTACAACCGCCGCTTAGGCCCTGTTCACACGAGGCGTTTTTAAACGCGGCGTCTACCGCCAGGGAAACGCGTTTTTCTCAACCGCTGGTCCAAACGCGAGATCCGACATTTCCCTTCCTACCGCACATTTGTTAAGCGTTTCAAGGAACATGTGTTTACTAGGGGACGGACACGGCGTGTGTACAACCGCCGCGTTTACAAACGCCTCGTGTGAACAGGGACTTACAGAGGCCCTGCAGTTTGAACCGACAAACTGAACAAAAATTACTGAGGAATCAGGCTCTAAGTTTCTTTAGGTTTCCTGAGCACTTCAAAGTTCGATTTATAGAGCATTTTATAAATTTGTGTAAATCAGTTTGGAAAAATTTGCCATTCATATGGGCACACTGGAAAACAGTATCTACACCCAAAACCAGCACACGGAATGAAAAGGCAACAGTAAACGGCTTCCTGAAACTCTGGAAAGAAGGTTGTAGCCAAGAGTATGATACAGCACTGATGCTTGATCTCCTTCGCTTTTTAGAAAAACTTCAAAAAGACAGTCAGAAATCTATGGCCACAATCTGTGGTACTGAAGTATTTAAAGCTGCTGTTTTTGTTTCTGCCACATTAATGGAATTTAACCCATTTTCCGGAGGTCAAGAAGAAAAAGTGAAGGAAAGTCATGAAGTTTCAAGTGGTAGTGGAAGAAGAATGGCTCCCAATCAGTACGTTATAACAAGGAGAAGCACATCAAGTGTAAGAATTGAAATCACTTGGGTGCAAAGGAATATCTGTCGCAACAACTTGATCTGGAACAAGATCAGAGAGTAAAACAAATGAAAACATTCCTTGAACAAAAAACAGCCGCACATATGATTAGTTCAACAAGAAAGGTTATGGAGGGTCTTTTTGGAGTAGATTCAGTTACTAAATTATTTTATGAAGTCCTTGGACATTTTGCTACTGAATATGTTCCTGTTCCGAGTAATATTACAGATGGAACAGGGAAACTGTACCATTAAAAATCTCCCAACCTGGAATTGTGTTTTCCAAACTGGTTCAAGCCTACCTGACACTATCCCCTCACAGTATTGGTCTTGAAAGAGCTGACTCATGTCACACTATTCTTAAAGGCCCAAAACAATCAAGCTACTCAAGAGAGGCCATTAACAGTCGGATGTAAGTAGCCCTCAACAGTGGAGGGACTGCACATTCTGATCCAAGACCAGCTGTGGCAAAGTTTCTACAGAAAAGGCAGTTCAGAAACAAACTCCCAGACGATGAATTGTACCAAGATTGAGATTTTATAAAGAAGTTTTTTGCCAAGGAGAGTTCAGGTTAATTTGTGTATTTCAAATTGGTCCATTATCATCATGATGCATTTTGTTTAATCCTAATTTCTATTCCAATAGTAGTATCTGAAACTGTTAGTTGGTGGCAATTAATGCTTTTCTTGCTATCTCGTAATTTTCTCTGCTGATGAAAACGTAAATGCATTACAATAACATTATTCTTATTTGAATTTTATGTTAAATAGTTTGTTAATATTATGTTAAATAGTTTGCTATTTTACTGAGTTGAAGGATATGAACATTAATATTTTGTTCTTGCTAGTGCACATGTGTCTAATTTTTTACAGTACTTTGATATAGCCATGGGTTACCTGTTTAAAAACTGAGTCATTATTATGTCTGCTTTCCTACCTCAGTGATCAGGTAACAATGTTATATCACATCACAGTATTTACACTCTCAGTTTATCGTTTGTGTGCAAGTGCTAAGTTGTAATTTTATTTCTTTATCATATCATTTAAATTTAACTTTACGACAGATTATTAAAACATTTTGAAATAATGTTTAATCTATGTATATCTAAGTGCACAGTCTTGCGTTATTCTGTGTAATTTTGATTCATTGCAATACCTTTCTCTAGTTTGTCAAACCTATACTTAATATTTTGATTCAAAACTGCATTTCTTTCAAGGAACAATAAATTATACATGTTTAGCCAAGTATCTGTTTCTTTCATAAAGTGATGGCCTATAATAAAAAAAAAAAAAGTAACGTGGTTTACAACATAATAAATAAAGGTCAAAAGACTTAGGGATCTTTTCCAGTGAGGTTGGGTGTAGTTGGTGCTACTGGACGATTCACAAACAAAGCATGGTGTGTGTGTGGGGGGGGGGGGGGGGGTTCACACAACAGACAAAATTGAGAAGATGATGTTTCCAAAAAAACTGTAGTTTTACAGGTAGGCTATGGCTATTACCACCCTCCTGGATATCCAAGGAATGTCGCTTTTTTTTTATGCAAGGAAGAACGAACCAAGGGCCATGGGCCCGCATACTCTTCCTTCCAAGAAAAAGTAAAAACAATACAAAAGAAAGCCAAATTCAAGATCCATTCATTTCGAGATGCCTGGACACACTGCGTTTGAAAGATTGGAGATCATAGGAAGCAGGGAATACAGACAGAGGGAGACAGTTCCAGAGTTGACCAGTTGCATAAATGAAGGACTGGGAGTAACGGTTAACTCTT